>JALPQI010005388.1:0-70288 GCA_025490895.1 Thaumatotibia leucotreta
ATTCTTATATTTTAACCTTCAGTAGATCACTTTTTTTTTCAGGCACATGCAAAGTCACTGTCAACAAAAGAAGTAGCAAACACGGTAAACAAACCGTTCAAAGTTCAAAGAAATATCTATATTTAAGCACCTTTCTAATTGTTTAAATGGTTTAGGATCGGTAGGTTTTGGTACTTCTAAGAGTTGCTTTAAGCAACATATTTAATGTATGGTTTTAGTAATATTTATGACGTAAAATGAAAATTAAACAATAGGCTTGATGAATGATCAGCAAGTAGGTAGCAGCTAGGTAATACTACAATTTTACGTATAATCTCAAAAAATATTGACGTTCCTGAAACTTCCAAAAATCTCTTAGGAAATAGGTAATTGTATTTATTTTGAAATGTGTGTAAATGTTTTAATACTTATTTATGTTTTTTAAGTAAATAAAAACAAAAACAGTCGTGTCACACAATCCTTATTGGATGGCTATATTTTTAAACTTCATTTAATTGTATTCTTAACTTGTTCGATCCTTTTGTTATCTTTTTACCTTTCATTGGCGATCATGTTAGAAATTCTTATATCGCCCCAGTTATGCTAAAAGCCTATAACTGACTTGGTAATCTGTTACGGATTTGTTCCCCACGATAACTGCAGGCAATGCCTTGTGTGGGGTGGGGTTCACAGAAATGTTTTTTTTACTTTTTATTTACTATATATATTATACTGATTAAACAAATTAATATATTCTAATCTATTAACGGCGAGTTTATAATTATAATTTAATAATGGTAAGCATTCTCAAGTTCTACGACAAAAAGACTAGGTATTTAGAGACTATGTACCACGTTTAAAAATACACAACGTATTTACATTTATAAAACTCACCCGCATAAAGTTAGTCCTTTATAACATGGAGCGCTATCGTACTCTAAAGGATGAGATATGAATTAAATGTACACAATCTAACGTAACATAAAACCCGCTATCTATTTACTGCCGACACACAGGTGGAATACTTAAAATATATCCCTGCCTGATTCTATGCAAATTTCATTGTAAATACATATAATAATATAAACTCGTCTCACAGTTTGCTTCTATCTTGCTATTAAAATAAACTTGTTAATACAGCTATTTCCAGGTTTCATTAATCGCGACAAGATTAAAAGCTGGATTTTATTGTGTTATAGTATCACGGTAATATTATAAACTCATTCTGTAGTCAAAGTCGCTAAATCGAAAACCATTTCGAGATATACGCATGTAGATCACAAAAATATATTTTTTAATTTTTTTTTCGCTATATTTTTGTTAAAAAATCTTAAAAATAGTTTAAAGGGGAAGTGACGTCACATAGCTGATTCAGAGCTGCCACTATAACCAAAAATACTTGATTTTGGAATGTCACTTGTGTTTGGCAGTGACATTTGACATTTGTTACCGTTTTTCGTCGTTTTCTTATGTATGAAACATCACTTGTGACGTCATTTAGCTGATTCTTGACGTTTGTAACTTACGCTCTTTCTGCTCGAAGTAGTAATAAAAAGGGATTTTCGTGAAAAAATTGTAATTTTTGTGAAAAAAAAAATACGTGTATCTTTTAATATATTGAATTCTTTCAAAACAGACAATAAAAAATAGTACTAGAAATGATGTCAATTGCCTCATTTCATTGCCTATCAAATGACATTTGACACTGTAGGATTTTAATAAAATAACACCCCCGCCCCACCGCAATTACTATTCTTTTGATTCTGAAGCGGCTATCTCTATATAAATAAATAATAAGTTTCTTTTGGGACCCTAATCCTTTTAAAAAGACATATCTAACGACACTTCGCACTGTAGGATTTCACTATTCTGATTTAATTCTAGACAACATGAAATGTAACCTCTTGCAAATCTAACAACTCTTCCTTTCAATCATTTATATAGGTAATATTTCCAAAACAAATAACAATAAAAGACAAACTTGTGTCTTTGAATGATAGTAGTCGTAATTAGTATACCTACACGTTGTTAATTCATTTGTTTGCGTGCGGTGTATAATTTACAAACTTAATAATGCCAATCGTCAAATTGCGAGAAAACACAAACAAACACATAAAAGGAATAGTATTATACTCGTAAACAATACTATAATATAATAGGTATTAAAAATAAAGTACGTAATATATGTATGTAACTGTCACTGACCATTATTTGATAAAAGATTTATGATGGGCAACAGCGTCATCATAGTGGACACATTACTGCGATCGCCAATCCGCTTGCCCAGCGTTATGATAATGGGCATTTACCTCCTGATGCGTCTATACACATACCTTGTTAATAGGAGAGGCCTACGTCCAGCATTGGACTATCGTAGGCTGAGGATGATGATGAATATATGTATATAACTATTACTTATATATTAACGGTTCCACGGACGGATCAGGTTATCTCCTAATTATCTTAAGGTTAACCTGTAGGCATATTATTACCGCTGATTGGCGAGATCGCACACCAACGAAACGCAATATGATAACCATATGAGGCATAAACTTTTCTTTAGCAAAGCTTAACAATAAAGATATAATGCAACAAGTGACATACTGACCAATTATATGTACCTACATATTGTATTGTACACATAATTAGAAACTGTAGATATGTGCAGTCCGGCAATATGATGTTTTATCTACAGGAATATCATAATTTCCCTGTTATGTATTCAGAAGCGGTAATGTAATGACCTATATTAAGAGACCGGTGTCTGTGGCTGTATCATAATGTTAACATTAAAGTACAGGCAGAGTACAGTGCATCATAATGTTGACATTAAAGTATCGTCGTCATGATATTATTTTTAACATTATGAAGTCAACTTCTTTTTGTTGTTTTTTTTTTCAATAAATATTTATTGTAGGATATCCTTACTCAAATTGAGTGATTACAACTGATTTGAATTTTTATATTTAGAGGTAATTACTTAGTGGATATCAATGAAAATAAAGGTAAATTGTCATTCTAAACTAATGATATGGATGTAGATAAAGTTATGTATGTGACTGTACATAATTAGGCATTAAACACTCGTGTGATCTTATTATGAAACTCGCCTACGGCTCGTTTCATAAAACCACACTCATGTTTAATGCCTCTTATTATGCGCCAGCCACATAAATAACTATTAAATTCTCAGACTTTCAAAACTGTTACTATCAAATCTTTGAGTGAAATTGAATGGTCAGCGTGTAAAAAAAATCGTTTTTAAATATCATGAGCCAATCTTATTATCTACACAAATCGCCGTAGTCAGACGGAGATCTTAATTAAGGCTTGTCATAAGTACTAAGCGACGATACATAATTATTTATATAGAACACATCCATGACTGAGGACCAAATATTTGTCATAAATACACAAAGAGATGCTCTCACCGGGTTTCAAACCCAGCACTTCCAAGTTGGTATGCAAACTCACTACCGATCTTAAACATGGATATCAAACAACTTAATCAGATTTCCCTGTCAAATTAACCCCATATTTATTTAAGATGGATTCAATTTTCTTGAAGGCTCGTTTACGCTCAGCAAGCTATTGGAATCAATCCCTGAAACTAATATTGAAACTTAGTGGACCGCCTGACCTGACCCTCGCCTTGCAAGTTGTATGACAGTGCAACTTGCACCGGGTAAGTAACTCGTAACTTGCGCGACACGGCTGCCAGTTTACAACTACACCTGGCGCTGGTGACTTGCACAAATCCAGATCGACGTTTGCATTACAATGTACCTAACCTTAGTGCAAACATAATGCAACTGCAAATATAGTACGACAAACATATTACACAGGATTAAGTTGCACAGGATGCTTAGCCAAGTTGCAAATCGCTAACGCTTAGTAGCCTATCGTAGTTTTCCCTCTCTGTCACTTTTTCATATTAATGCTACAAAGACAGTTAGCTGCCTTTAGTTTACGATTGACGATTAAGCGTTAGCGATTGGCAACTTGGCTAAGCACCCTGGGACGCCTAGGAAATATTTTGGAATAATTTCAATACCTGTAATTGCACATGATTGTAGTAGTAACTAACTTTCCCAGCAGATTTAAAGACAGCAAAGAAGCTATTGAAGTAATCCGACAAGGATTCATTTTATAACTATTAAAAAACTGTTTAAAGATGGTTTCTAATTTTTCTACGCCTTAGATTTGAAGTGGTTCTGATGAACATTATTTTATAAACATACACACATCTTATATTTAAAGCATAATTTATTTCCGAATAGAGAATAAATTTACGCCGGTATGTTGCGTAGGTACATTACAATAGAATTTATTATATCCTAAAAATCCTAAAAATTATAATAAATAGACATCTTAAAACAACTTCAACTCCTGCTAACTAAACCAACCGCGTTACGACCGCATTTCACATTTTCCCATAAGAAATGTCTAACGCGTCGCTTTATAGGCCCACGTTATATTTAAAGCATTAAAGAACAAACTACGAGTTCCCAAGTTGGCACGTACGGCTGCGAAATGCTTTACATGGCCCATGATTGCAGACGGAGTTGGAAACTGCTTTCCCGTTGAAACGCGTTGAAAGAAGGAGTTTAACTTTGGTGCATTCAACGCTGCACTGTCTAGCTGCAGGTTGAATGTATGAACCGTTATGACATACAAGGTTTTGTAAAAGTCCTGTTGAGCGGTAAAAGAGGTAACGTGACTAGCATTAGCAAGTACTTTAGTCTGTCCTTTTTAAAATAAAGTTTTTAGTTAATCTTCCTTGTGTGAGTAAAACTTGTGCGCCTACTCAGTTAGAGCTCCGCACCAACGCAGTTACTGTATTATTATTATTTAAATCTCCCCCTCGCTTCCCGTGGGTGATGTAAGAGTCGGCTAAGGGATTTAAGTGTCACTATTTATTTATCGAAAATTGATGATGGACAGCAGCATCATGAATCATAGTGGAAACATTACTGCGATCGCAACCTGTTTGCCCACCATGTTGCAACCTGTTTGGCGGTTATGGGCATTTACCTCCTAATGCGTCCATACCATACGCATAGGCTAAGGAGAGGCCGTTCTCCAGCAGTTGACTGATGTACATATGTGATGTGATTATTTTAATCCTACAAGGTGTCTCAGAGCTGAGAGTCCTAGTACTGGTCCTCTTTGGGTTCCACTTCGACTGATGGAGATACGCCGGTTCCGTTGGGTCGTTACTCCCGAACAGCTCGTCACAAGCTGCCCTGAGGACTTATTATAAAGGACTAAGGTGTACCTAGAATATTCATAGTCTGTCACGTATGAGTTTTACGTCAACCGTTGAATAATAGGTAATTATGATAATTGCTGTATAAATAATGAAAATACCAAATGCATTGTCTCTATGTCGGTTCGTTTGAAGGAGGCATCTATTTTTTACGTACCTACTTAATTAAGTAGTCAAGTACATAGGTTGCTGGGTTAGTTTGTGTTTTAAGTAATTAAATAATCCCTGTTGTATTTTCATATAATATGCCGTCTCACTACAACAGCAACTAAACAAAAAGTTTATGTAGATTTATGGCCCTTCTTATTGACTTTTTATACCAACCGTACTTAATCACAAAGTTTTACTAATTCAGCGAACAATTTCATGTTTTTATTTTATACCTTTGAGTAATTTTACGACTAAACACGGAAAGTAATAACAAAGTAAAGGTGGTTGTAGCTTTATGCTTCATAATGAGGGATTTAAACGCAATTTCGGCCTGTCGCTGTTGAGTCTCTTTTAATCAGTTACAAAGGGAGAATGAAGTCATTGGAAATTCCACGACGGGTATATCTATAATAATTAATTAAGGTCCTGCATACTATCTGGTTCTACAGCGTGTTACAAACTAAGGGCTGAGTTTTGATTTATGAGCAGTAGTGAACAGTGAACAGGGTTCTAGGACTTCTAGGGACGGTCACGCTGAACGACTTTCACTACGGAGATAACCTAGAAATAGTTAAAGTTGGTAGTCACCACTTACCAGTCGGTAAAGTATAGTGTTACGCCGGTGGCATGATAAAAAGTACAAATCTGTATATAGCTAAATTTCCCATAGGAGTGAAAGAGAAAGCACTATTAGATAGAGACAGCACGAGAGAATGTTCTGGAAGGATGTGAACGAGACAGCTATAGAGAGAACATTCTGGACGGGTGTGAAAGAGAAACCTGTAGAAAGAGACAGCGATACTCTAGAATGTTCGCGTACAGTCCACACCGACTGACCTAACTCGGGAACATTCTAGTCGAATTATCTCGAACTTTATAGATTTGAGTGGCTTGTATAAAAGCCCAGCATGACCCGGCCGAAGGAGAGTTTCTATTGAGGCAGCGAAGAGCTAACATTAAGAGCGAAGACTGCGAATCTACGGCGAGTTTGATAGTGTAAAAGTGTACCAGTGTGTCAGTGTGTGGTTAGTGTTTTAGATTAGTGTTTGTTCTTTTAACTAGTAATTAAAGTATCAGTTTTAATTAGTGGCTTATTCATACATTTTCTATAGAAAACCCACCCCACGAACGTAACAATAGTTAAGCCTTGTAAATGTTCCTTACACTTTATTTTAATCCGAGTACCTTATGTTAGGATAAATAATAAATATGTTTTCACCACACTGCTCGTAAACACGCTGTTTGTCCTTCAATTTCAGAGCGCAAAACTGTGTTTTAATCTGTATTTTTTTTTATCTTCTGGATAGACTAAAGCAATAACTTATACGGCCTGAGAGTGCAATAAGCTTTTTGACGTTTGAACTAGACAGTACTCAGCCCCTCGACACTTCATACTATGGTAAATTATGAAACCATTTGGTACCAACATTGAGACATAAATATAATCTTATAGAATTAAAATGCCTACTGTTGCATTTTATTACCACATAATCATACTGGCCTTCAAACTTAGACGTATTATACTTTTATTTACCACCTAAATAGGTAAAACGTCAGTGTCAGAAACGTACCGTCTAATTGTTTATTATGAAAGCTGATCCCGGGTTCATGTTTTATTGTGTTTTATACAAAATATTTAAATGTTTCGTCTAAATGGGGGGCACAACAATAAGGAAATGTGAAGTGTGTTGTGTTCGGCGTGAATTAAAACGAACTTCTGGCGTATTTTTGACAAGATTTCCTCTTGATCCAGACATGTCAGTATCAAATTATTTTATCTTAGTAGAAAATTCTTTTTTCATTTCATTATTGAATATATAATTAGTAACTGCAAACGATAACAGTTACTAATTAAATAAGAAATAACTTCAATGGCAAATAAAATCTATCTAAATAAGGCAAGCTAATGCACAAATAGAGTGCAACATAATTTATCGATAATCGCTTTATTTCAGATGGAGATCTTTGGAGAAATTTTATTCGTTCAACGATTCCTTGGCTTTGGACGATGTTTTTGAACTGCTGTATGCCGGAGTTTTAGCTCGGAAACTTAACTCCTCGCCTCTCCGTAGTATAATATTTACGATTGGGCCCATACCCTACTAAGAAAATGAAATAAAAATACCTGTGCAATAAAATATATATTTGTGTTATAGCATTATTTTATTTTACCCTTTCATTATTCTTTTGTAATATAAATTCACTATTACGGTAGGTGCAGAAAAAAATATTGCACTTTTATCGATATCGACAAACAGCAAGTGTAGTGAGTGTCGAGCTCTAGTGTTGCTTTTTTAAGTTGGTAGTATTGACATATATTTTGTACGTTGGCACAAAGTACCTTCATAACTCGGTTTTGGGCTTGTTCGGGAGTGCCGTCTCTTAAAACGTAGTGATTTTATTCTCTTTGACAGTACTTTCGAAAACTCAATAGTTTCAAACAGATTCATACACATGAACCTTTCATAATATTATATTCAATATGCTAAAATCCAAATTAAATACCACATTTTTTTGTTTTTGTTGTGTTCGTTTAATTAAAATTTCTAAAAATACGACAAATAAAAACAATAGGAAAATGAAAGTGATTTCACCATGCAAATTTCAGAACGCATCCGAATATTTTTTTCTTTTAAAATTACAAGTCACGCCAAGATAAATATTTGAGGTTATTGTTTTATTATTTGTTGTTTAGTTTTTGGAAGTTGAGGATTTGCAAATAAATACCTTCTAATTTGTTATGTTTAAGTTTTATTTCGCATGTTTCCTCGCTTTAGTGTGGTGAAAAATGTTGTGTTTCACTCGGCAGCAAAGCTTGTTAAACTCTCGGGAAAGAGAGAGTACAAAATATATGTGTATATCTTAGGTCTTAATTTAGGTACTAAATTAATTCACCAGTATGTATTTATTAATTTCAGATTGTGGTGACGGCAATAAGAATACATTTGTCACCACCCCAACTCCTCCTGCGGGTGTCGTAAGAGTCGACTAAGGGATATAAGTGTCACTGACCACTACTTGATAAAAGATTGATGATGGGCAGCAGCATCATCGTAGTGGACACATTACTGCGATCGCCAATCCGCTTGCCCAGCGTGGCGATTATGGGCATTTACCTCCTAATGCGTTTATACGCTTAATAGGAGAGGCCTACGTCCAGCAGTGGACTATCATAGGCTGATGATGTGATGTGATGATGAATTACTGACTTATAAAGAACTAGTAGGCTTGTTGATGCCGTGTTGAACTTGTTGTTGACGCGCTCCTACAGCGATTTTCGTTAACTTCAACCCGGGAAATTATACAATTTTCGGAGATTCATTTTCATATTTATCAAAAAACCTTTTGCGTTCATATTAAATAATATTTGTATGGCTATACTTAACTTAGATAGATTCGGACATACAATAGTTATTTATTATACAAGGGGGCAAAGTTGTTGTTTAACTGTCGTGCCAATATTGAGACCTGAGCTAGCGAAAGATTCCAAAATTGAGCCACGAGCGTAGCGAGTGGTTCAAAAACTGGAATCTTGAGCATTACGAAGGTCTCAAGGCACGAGAGTTTGCCGCCAAGCTTTGCCGCCAAGTGTAATACAACTTTTTTCCCCTCACTATCGCGAGGAAATATGATTACAAATCTCATCCAAATGTAAATTAACTTAAAGAAACCATTTAAAACTCAATGTCGAAACGTATCGTAGAATAGAGTTACTTCTGGAACTTAAATATAGCCAATGGCTTACAAAGTCACCCATGAGAACGACAAATTTAACATGTGAGCTCCGATTGCGCATGTTTACTACGGTCATACAGATCCACTTATACTAGGCAGTAGGGGGCTATAGGAATTAGAGCAATGTCAAATTACTTTATCCACAAGTGTGTAAAAAGCGTTTTTACCCGCTCGTGTTAAACGATAAACGAGCGCTTTACGAGCTAGTGAGGGGAAAATAGTCATAAGGGCTAGTATTGTAAATTAATCGATACGATCACAACAGAACAGCCTAATGATAATAGTTAATAAATTCCCGTCGACACGGTGGCGACCGGAAACGGCGTTGATAACGCAGCGGGATGTGCTACTTCCGGTGCGGGAGAGACACCTTCCTGTGTTTCCGGTCGCGGCGCTATCTGCGCTTTGACATTTTTTTCAGTCACTTTGTTAGAATTTTTCCTCAAAGTAGTTTAGTGTACTACTTATTTATACTTATTATTGTGTGCCAAACGTATTTTATGTCCTGAAACACATTTTATTTGTGCATCCTACAAATGCACATTCTTTTATTTTAGTAGTAGGTAGTGTATTTTATTATAAGTACTTAGTATTATTTGAGTCTCTCTAAAGAAATTTCAAAGAGACTCAAAGATACCACAGGTGACCCAAGAGCTGGCAGCTACCTTGCTCAACAGATAAGCCTCGCGATTCAGCGGGGTAATGCTGCCAGCATCATTGGTACCATGCCGCGGGGGCCGTTTTTAGATTTAGATTTAGTTTAGTTGTATATTTTTATTTATAATTTAGTTTTATAAAATTATAGTTTTAATCTTGTATATTTTGTCGAATAAATCTTCTTATCAAGTACTGCATACTTATAATAAAACTTTTCATTATAAGTACTGCAGGCTCTAGCTAAAAATCTATTAGTATTGACCGGAAACCTGCAAGCCGCCCTAGCACATCTTGTGTTTGACGGCAACTCGTGACCTTTTCGAGGATGCCCATTCAATATACATTATAGACTCAAAATGACGTAGTTAAATAAATCAGTAGGTAAGTTATTACATAAACGCTTCACTTAAACAATCCAACAACGAAAACAAATGTAATCCAATCAGTAACAATTAAAATTATTGTCATAAATGTGCCGCACACCTGATTTAACATTTTGAACCTGCATGTTCAGAAAACCATTCGTTAGTTGCATAATTATTGTGTTTTACACGAAATGTTGCCGTGTGGTGACGACAGTAAGAATACATTTGTCACCACCCCAACTCCTCCTGCGGGTGTCGTAACAGTCGAAGGGATGGAAGTGTCACTGACCACTATTTGATAAAAAATTGATGATGGGCAGCAACGTCATCATAGTGGACACATTACTGGGGTTATTCCCACCTGTTGCCACCAACTTGACACCAGTGGTAACAACTGGGAATTTTTTCCCACCTGTTACCACTGGGAACAACTGGGAATTAAAATTCCCAACTGTTACCACCAAAGTAATTGGTGGTAACTACTGGGTTTAGTGGTAAGAGATGGGAATTTGAATTCCCAGTAGTTACCACTAAATTAATATTTAGTCATGTTGCAATAGGATACCTAGTAGTCATAAATTCTGTTATACAATGGTAACAATTTCCAGAGACTATAATTATTATAAAATGTTATACTACAAATAAAGACGAATTACACTGATTTTTTATTCAAAACAAGAATATTTCAATATTTCATTTTTCGTGTAAGTACCTAAAACCTTGTAGTAGTTATAATAATCTTAAAAAAGGATTGGGATTCGTAATCAGTTAAAACAACACGATGAAATTAAAGAAAAAAAAACCTTTTTAAAAACAAGCTTTTATTATTTGTTTATAAAATGAACTAAAAAGTTAAAAATAAATTTAACTCTAAAAAGAAATATAACACTTTGTAACTTGATTCTAACCTTTAACGACAAATAAGCGTCTTCGTCTAGGACAAAATAATTCCATATTGTACAAATTTATTTAATTTTAACACTAAAACTTTTCACCATACATAATTATTCAATCTCATCCCACCTCTTTATCATAGTCCCCATTTATAAATGAAAGCGTGTTACATTGTGATAGCTTGAGGAAAATGTTGTGTTGTATTAAATGTAACACGCTTTCATTTATAAATGGGGACTATGATAAAGAGGTGGGATGAGATTGAATAATTATGTATGGTGAAAAGTTTTAGTGTTAAAATTAAATAAATTTGTACAATATGGAATTATTTTGTCCTAGACGAAGACGCTTATTTGTCGTTAAAGGTTAGAATCAAGTTACAAAGTGTTATATTTCTTTTTAGAGTTAAATTTATTTTTAACTTTTTAGTTCATTTTATAAACAAATAATAAAAGCTTGTTTTTAAAAAGGTTTTTTTTTTCTTTAATTTTATTTTTAACTTTTTAGTACCTCTATTTTTAATTCGAGATTTACTACGACGTAGTTCGCAGCGCGTAGCAGCGTTATTCCGTCATGAAGTCCGTAGTTCGTTCACATGATTTGTAATATGTACTGATTTAAATATCAATACTTAATGTTGAAATTAAAGAAAAAAAAAATATCTTGTGCTATTATTTGAAACATTTGTGTATTCTTCTTCCTAAAATGTTCGAGAACGGCTGAATTATGTTTATTGACCTGCTGGTTCGTTGGGTAAATACGTAGAGCTTTTTCAATCGGAGACTCGTGAAGACGAATCAAACGAGACCAAACTCTATGGGGTTGCGCCGTTTAATTGCGGAGTTCCTATGGCCACCTTCCAACTCCAACATCAGACCCTGGTTACCATAATATAGTATCAATGTACTCGTCAAAACTAATCCAATGAGCTCAAACTCGATAGGGTTGCATCGTTTAATTACGGAGTTCCTATGGCCACCTTCCGGCTTCATCATCAGACCCTGGTTACCATAATATAGTATCAATGTACTCGTCAAAACTAATCCAATGAGCTCAAACTCGATAGGGTTGCATCGTTTAATTACGGAGTTCCTATGGCCACCTTCCAACTCTAACATCAGACCCTGGTTACCATAATATAGTATCAATGTACTCGTCAAAACTAATCCAATGAGCTCAAACTCGAAAGGGTTGAATGGTTTAATTACGGAGTTCCTATGGCCACCTTCCGGCTCCATCATCAGACCCTGGTTACCATATAGTATCAAAGTACTCGTCAAGACGAATCCAATGAGCTCAAACTCGATAGGGTTGCATCGTTTAATTACGGAGTTCCTATGGCCACCTTCCAACTCCAACATCAGACCCTGGTTACCATAATATAGTATCAATGTACTCGTCAAAACTAATCCAATGAGCTCAAACTCGATAGGGTTGCATCGTTTAATTACGAAGTTCCTATGGCCACCTTCCGGCTCCATCATCAGACCCTGGTTACCATATAGTATCAAAGTACTTGTCAAGACTAATCCAATGAGCTCAAACTCAATAGGGTTGCATCGTTTAATTACGGAGTTCCTATGGCCACCTTCCGGCTCCATCATCAGACCCTGGTTACCATATAGTATCAAAGTACTTGTCAAGACGAATCCAATGAGCTCAAACTCGATAGGGTTGCATCGTTTAATACGGAGTTCCTAGGGCCACCTTCCGGTTCCATCATCAGACCCTGGTTACCATATAGTATCAAAGTACTCGTCAAGACGTATCCAATGAGCTCAAACTCGATAGGGTTGCATCGTTTAATTACGGAGTTCCTAGGGCCACCTTCCGGCTCCATCATCAGACCCTGGTTACCATATAGTATCAAAGTACTCGTCAAGACGAATCCAATGAGCTCAAACTCGATAGGGTTGCATCGTTTAATTACGAGTTCCTATGGCCACCTTCCGGCTCCATCATCAGACCCTGGTTACAATATAGTATCAAAGTACTCGTCAAGACGAATCCATTGAGCTCAAACTCGACAGGGTTGCATCGTTTAATTACGGAGTTCCTATGGCCACCTTCCAACTCCAACATCAGACCCTGGTTACCATAATATAGTATCAATGTACTCGTCAAAACTAATCCAATGAGCTCAAACTCGATAGGGTTGCATCGTTTAATTACGGAGTTCCTATGGCCACCTTCCGGCTCCATCATCAGACCCTGGTTACCATAATATAGTATCAATGTACTCGTCAAAACTAATCCAATGAGCTCAAACTCGATAGGGTTGCATCGTTTAATTACGGAGTTCCTATGGCCACCTTCCAACTCCAACATCAGACCCTGGTTACCATAATATAGTATCAATGTACTCGTCAAAACTAATCCAATGAGCTCAAACTCGATAGGGTTGCATCGTTTAATTACGGAGTTCCTATGGCCACCTTCCAACTCCAACATCAGACCCTGGTTACCATAATATAGTATCAATGTACTCGTCAAGACTAATCCAATGAGCTCAAACTCGATAGGGTTGCATAGTTTAATTACGAGTTCCTATGGCCACCTTCCGGCTCCATCATCAGACCCTGTTTACCATATAGTATCAAAGTACTCGTCAAGACGAATCCAATGAGCTCAAACTCGATAGGGTTGCATCGTTTAATTACGAGTTCCTATGGCCACCTTCCGGCTCCATCATCAGACCCTGGTTACCATATAGTATCAAAGTACTCGTCAAGACTAATCCAATGAGCTCAAACTCGATAGGGTTGCATAGTTTAATTACGAGTTCCTATGGCCCCCTTCCGGCTCCATCATCAGACCCTGGTTACCATATAGTATCAAAGTACTTGTCAAGACGAATCTAATGAGCTCAAACTCGATAGGGTTGCATCATTTAATTACGGAGTTCCCATGGCCACCTTCCGGCTCCATCATCAGATCAGCTCTATGGCACAATAACATTGCATTGTCATCCGATTTATACATGCATTCTAAATTTCAGCTCAATCGGAAACCGGGAAGTTTATCAAATTTAAGTTGCAAGATTTGATTACAGAACGACAGACAACGGGACAGGTGAAACTAAATAAAAGCTTGTAAAATGAAAGTTATCCCTTCTAAGAGCCGGTCACCCGTCATCCCTTTTTACCTGCCCCTGTGATAATCAAGTCAGTTCACTTACAAGCGTGTATGAAATAAGTGCAAGTATAGACACATTAAATTTTATTGAAAGAGGGCGAGGGACAGTTTTGCCCAATCAATTGGTGTAATCAGAATTTAAATAAATACGTTAGATTTTTAGAAAAAAAATGTTTTCGGAATTTCTTGACCCGGGTATGACTGGTATGAGCCAACTTTGACGTTTTTTATAAGAAATAGCGATGTCGGAGTTTTAAACTCCTGTTTGAAACCTTGTTGACTATGGATTTTTGCAAAAAAAACAAGGTGAGACAAAATGGGGGTTTATAAACACAATGTGTATACGTAATGTTTTTATGTATCTACAGATAAACACACATTGAAAATGTAAATATCTGTTAACAAATTCTTACATGCGTAAATAGAAGAATAGAAATGCTTCTATACATAGTTCTTAATATTTTTAGTTCAGATTCAGAGTAGGTAATACTGACAACATATTTAAAAAAAAGAATAAAGAATATTTTCAAAATGTATTCATTTTTTAGTAAAATTCGATGGTTAATAAGACATTTTATAAATAAAGTAATATTCATAAAATAAGCTCCTTATTAATAACTGGCAAAGTATTTTGTGTATATTCTATTAAAAACAAGCACATTACTAGTAAAGTACTTGGTGGTAACAACTGGGATTTATTTTTCCCAGTAGTTACCACTAAAGTGATTAGTGGTAACTACTGGGAATTCTTTTTTCCAGTAGTTACCACCAAGTACTCTGGTGGTAACAGGTGGGATAAAAATTCCCAGTTGTTACCACTGGTGTCAAGTTGGTGGTAACAGGTGGGAATAACCCCATTACTGCGATCGCCAATCCGCTTGCCCAGCGTAGCGATAATGGGCATTTACCTCCTAATGCGTTTATACGCATAGTTAATAGGAGAGGCCTACGTCCAGCAGTGGACTATCATAGACTGATGATGATGACACGATACGTACCAATTCGATAGTCCAACCTGGGACTCAGTATAAAATGAATAGTAAATTATCTAGTATTTCCATTAGTAATGTTAGTGTGACCTACTTAATAATTTCCGATTCAATGAATTGCTGTAATAATTTAACATTTAGTACATTTCATAATAGGTAACATACAATTATACATGCATTACCAAACCCTGTTCGTAATGTGCTAGTTAACTCCTAGTTATCACAATTCAAATGACATGTATACTCGTATCTGCGATACTTGTGAAATAAATTGTGATTAATAATTATTAATAATAATGGCACAAAATATACTGTTTTAGATGAATATATTGTTTCTTATATTATCATTTATATTTATAATAATTACCTACGTTTTAGTTGTCATTTCTTATTTAGAAGTGTTTTTAATAAAAATACATATCAAAATTTTATGTAAATAGATCGACAGAGTACCTATACCTATCTACTAAATTGTAACTTGCAAGAACAAAACAAATCGATGCTATCTATAGAACCAGTATTGGCAAAGTTATGTGTAGGTATATATGCGATCCTAGATTATTATGCGGAGGCATTCATACACTAGTGAGCAATTACTCCGATGGATGCACGCGCGCCGGCCTGAATAATCGCGATAACTTGATAACGCGATCGCAGCCGATTATCTTGTGTACCTCTCTGCGTAAATTGCACTATTAATTATCGACAGAGTTCGGTTGAGGTTGCATTAGCAATGTACCGAGGAGAAGTTTCATAAGTTGCGAAACTTCTATAGAGAATGTTCTCGGCAATTGAAATTTTACAAGCAATCTTATCAAAATCATTGAATATACATTCCATATAATGTATAATTATTTTATACCTCGTTTACTCAATTGTGAAATACAATATTCTACATAACTCTTATTTTATATGTTCTCATGGAAACATTCTCAATGAGACATAATTCTTAAATCCTCATGAATATTCTCGGAAATTTCCGAGTTTATTCCCGCAATTTTGAGAATGTTCTTCAATTTGTACATTGCTAAGTTGCATAGCAATTCAGGTACCGAAGATAATTTCACAAAATTGTGAATGTTCTTGGTATAATTTTAGCACATTTATTGCCAAGTCTTAGTTTCGTTCTATTAGGCACTTAATTCAGTGTATGAAACGATCACCAACTGTTTTAATGGAAGTATTCAGAACGTTCTGTAATTTTCATTCAGTCATAATTGTTAGACTACGTGTTGATATTGGTAGCAATTAAGTATAGCAAACCCTGGCAGGTTGAGTGCTTGAACATATTTAAATGCGGAAGTTAAATAATTTAAACTGTTAATTTGAATATTTGGATTGGGTTGAATATTAAAAGGCTTAAATGAAAATAATAACATTGTGACTATTACATGACACACGGATTATGACAGACATAATTATTGAGTGACTAGGGTGTTTTGTGTAAAATTGTACTATAAGTATAACAGTACATTTATTGAATAATTAATCAATAAAAGAATGAGCCAATCTTATACAATCGTTACATTACATTAACTTTATCCATATTCAACTACGATCCAACCATATCTAGGTCCAGACCAGATTGTACCACAAAACAAATCGTGCCTTGCAGCATTTGCAGCAAGATTTACTCCGCTATCAAAAAGGACCCTACTAGAATATTTTTCACTACCTTTTACATCTAAGCACATCTTTATCTTAATTATAAATCAATGTCAATATACCTACACGTTAACATTTACAATAGGTACACAATGTAAATAAAACTACGAAATAGAGTACGAGTAAGTAGAGAATAGAACTTTACTTATAAGAAACTGCATAATATAAAAATCGTGTTAATTTCAACCCCGTCCACCACCGCGGCCGCCGCCAAATCCGCCGACTCCTCTTCCACCAAACCCTCCGAACCCTCTTCCTCCAATTCCCCTGCCGCCAAACCCTCTGCCGCCGAAACCCCGGCCGCCAAACCCTCTGCCGAATCCAAAGCCACCACCGCCCAGAATGATCGGTATTGGGATTGGTATTGGATAATATGGCCCTGAAATAATGTAATATTCTATGATTTGTGATACTAATTGATGTGCTCATTATTTATAATCGCTTATAATACGATTATTATAAACGATTTCGAAACATTACCTACCTACTTGTGAATCTTGTGATCCACAAATAGTGGATAGTTTTTTTTTTTTATATGGGTACAATTCTAAAATATTGACAAGCTTAAGCTATGTCGTCCTGTTACCTAGAATTTTAAATAAGCAATTTATTAATGGATATTGATCGGACATCGAGAAATCAAAAATGTCATACACCGACTTAAAATCTAAAAATGTTTGCATGTGGCTTTGTATTGGAATCAGACTGTATTTAAGGTATTTTAACATGGCTTGATTTACAAAACAAAAGCTTGCGAAAACAGTTTCATACACCTTACCTCTCCCGTATGGATCTGGATAGTACTGCCGCTTCACGCGCACCAAATCTTTTGTTGACGCCGAGTCGTTTTGGTTTAGCACTAAACTCTCTAATGGATTAAAGTTTGTTTTGTTTTGTTTGTTCACCGAGTCAGTCCCCTCTGCATTATGATCCTTTGTTGTAATTTCAGTAACTGTTATGAGCAGGAGAACTGCAATATATTTCTGAAATGAAAATGTAAATTGTAATTTATGGTCACGCGTATGAAATACTGTAACTGTATTGCATTTAACTGAAAGAATGAAATCCCATGTCGTTCATTCAATTTGAATAGTGAAAATACATTTTATTTAGGTGCCCACGAACAATAAACAATTGTGGTTAAGCTAAGTACCTAATTACAGAATTCTATGATATTTGGGAATATTCAATTACTTGGACTGTAATCGATTATCTGTCAGATGTCATGCCTTCCTAAGAACGCTTAGATCCGGTAACGTGTGAATGAATCATCGTCCCTTGACAACAATTAAAGTTAATAACTGGGTTCCTAGATTATTAACGATATTAAAATGTAATGTAAAACAAGGGAAAGCTTACCATGAATTCCATGTTAGTGTATTGCACGTGTATCGAACAGTGACAAAATAGTGCCCGACATGTTATTAATATGTAGTTTTCAGGCTCGGCTAGTAATTCACATGAAGTCGATAATTGGTAATGCGTATTTTCCTGATAGAGGACAAACCCGGTATCCACTGAAACACAGCTGGCTATGTCATCGCACTCGGCTGGTCAGAAAATACTTAAGTATTTACTCACGAGTCTCACGACACCTAGCTAATAATAGTGTTCCTTTATTATGGTACACAAAAACATTAAACACATGTACCTACATGAAAATTAAAAGATGATCAATAAGTAAAATGATATCATTCTGGGAAATCCCGGACTTCATAAATTTAAAGTTCTTATTAGACTAAGTTAACGTGACACGATTCACTCGATGCACTGCACGTTTTGTTTGAAATGAAGATAAACGGTTCGTTCATAAACTAAAACGCAACTTCGCCGTCCGAACGGACGTTTCGAGCGTGATGGTGCTCTTTGAAACGCTTGTTAACTAGGACTACTTGACTTAAAATTATATTTAGGTACATCGTTATTATTAATCTTCAAATTGGCCTTTCGATTGGACTTTCCTGTTAAATGTGCAGAAAATATTGATGACGCGTACACTAACTTTGACTAAACTTGTTTTTTGCCGTAAAAATACTACAGGTAATAAATATAATAATATGATTGGTCTAAATCCTAAAATTAGACCAAAAGTAGATAAGATATAAGTACCTACTTGTCCTCGAATGATAAAAACCAGACAACATCTGGATTTGGCCGGACAGGGCCATGAAAAGCCGAACATGTATTAAATTACCCCACATAAATTAAATTAAATTTCAAATGCGTCTTCAATTTACCACACCACTTCTTCGCAATGTAAACTTAAAGCGAAGTTCTTCACAAAGGTACTTACCACCGAAAATAAAAACTGAAAAGCGACTAGCAATCGAGTTCATTAACAATTTCCAAAGTGAACTCTTTGATATTTCGAGGGCGCATCTTCGAAATGAGCGGCCGCTCCTCTCTAAAAGGCTTTTGTTCCTACTTGTACAAACGGCGGCAAAGATTATAACAGTTTTTATTTTTTTATTTACATACCTATTACAACGAAGTAAGGAGCAAAACGGTAAACACTTTTAACGACGACTGTACCTATTTTATCTCAAAACACGCAGATAAATTGTGACAATTGTGATTCGAATTTATTAAAAGAGAATATAGAAAGACGAGGTTACAGAGGATTGGAATGGCATTGTTTAAATATTCTTATGCTAATTAAACGGAGAGGCGAGCACGCTGATTATGCATTGCGATGCATAGCCGTGATAATGAATTGCTATTAGTTTGGGAATTGGTTAGTATTTGCTGTTCGTGTTACGTAATTGTGGAGATTTGAATATTAATTCTGGGTTAGTATCGCAGGAGTGTACACTAACAGAGGCGACGCATCAAACAATGTCGTTAGTAATTTTTTAACAACTGTCTCTCTGTCAAATAAAACGGATAAATGGATATCAATTTTCGCGAGCGTCATCATAGTGGACACATTACTGCGATCGCCAATCCGCTTACCCAGCGTGGCGATTATGGGCATTTACCTCCTAATGCGTCTATATGCATAGTTAATAGGAGAGGCCTACGTCCAGCAGTGGACTATCATAGGCTGATGATGATGATGAGACAATTTTACACAAATCGACCTAGTCCCACTATAAGCTCAATTAATACATATACTCGTATTATATATATGTAGGTACATATTATAGTTAAATACATATAGATATCTAAACACACAGAAAACCGCCATGAACAAGAAACAAACATTTGTGATAAATGCACAACTACACGAATTCGCCGGGATTCGAACCCAAGACCTCTAGCTTCGTAGGCAGAGACACTACAGACTGAGCTACGAAGGCCGTCAGATACTGTACTAGCCAGAAAATTTCGAGTAGTGATGATCGCAGTTGAAGGCTTAATATGTTATTTCTTTTCTTCGAGCGTTGTCGCTGAAACTTACCTAGGATATTTCTTCATAACTAAGTACTAGAGTAAATTCTCTTTACAACTCTGAAAACACCTAACTACAGGGCCAAGGTAAGGTAGAGCGTACACAAACGACACAGAAATCACTCGTACATCATCAGCCTATTACAGTCCACTGCTCGACGTAGTAGACTACTCTCCTAATGCTGCGGTCCATCACCAATCTTTAATAAATGAGTGGTCAGTGGGTGCGACAGGAAGACTTGGGTTGGTGACAAATGTATTCACCGCGCGGCTTTGATAAAATAGGTAGTAAAATATGATTTCTGGGCCAAAAATCAGAGATATTAAATTGAATAGGTATCACCATAAAACAATATAAATTTTTGGATTAATATCGTAGTTCATACTTTCATACCTAAAAATGTGAAGAGAAAAGCAAACATGCCATCCTCTTTGGCACTCAAAACAAAGGACATAATTTAGGACAAGTATTGCAAATAATGAATACAGCATTAGCCTGGATACATAAGTAATTAGCATAGCGTTAGAAATTCGCGTTATTACACCGTTATATGATACGTGGCTGCCGCTTTGCGGTCATATAAATGTTTCAGCGAACAAGCCGGAATATGAAGTGGTTAATTTAAATTCTGACTCTGCGTGCCGCGGTCGAACATCCCACTGTGCCACCTTTTTATTCACTCTTTAGTTACATCCTTTCAAAATGCAGAAGTGGTGGCTTTTATTGCTGAAGTGTGGATGAAAGAGGCGGGTTTTTCGAAGCGCGGCCTGCTGAAATGTACAAGATGAAAATGTATTGTGGTTTTATGTAAAACTCGAGATTACTTACGTGCAGTGTGTTTAATTTCAATCTCTGTGCATAAAAGAAGTAAAAGTAGTAGGTACGCAAATCTTTTATGCAGAGAATTAATGAAAAGCTTCAGATGGAAAAAAAAGTAAGAAAGACAGGTCAAACATACAACAAAAAACTTATTTTTATTACTTTTGCTGTAATTTATTTAATGAATTCAGAACAACCAAATATTAAATTTATTGATACCGCTACAGCCATGCTACAGGTATACCAGCTAATTAAAACTAATATACTGTGCAGTCCATCTATCCTAACCCTTATACTTGCAGACTTATAGGTACCTATATCTAAATAACATCAAGTGAAATTCTTTAAATTAAACTGAAATACAGTACAATCTCGGTGATCTGGCATCGACGCTGACACAGGATTGCCGGATTGGTGGAGAATTCGGTTTAATATTTGCATAAAGGGGCCAACTTTTTTATGTTAAACAAATAATTAACCACATTACTTAGGTTTAAAGAAATCAGTACCTTGTTACTTTAGGTTTTTTATCCATAACATTTTTTTTGAAGACTTTTTGCGTAGTTTTCTAATAATCATAATATCCTCAATCGGAACACCATTGTTTTCTGACCAAGCTACGCATTAAGTCAAATAAATCAATGCTTCATCGTTTTATGACAGATTCAGGACATGATTAACTCCTTCTCTGTTACATCTTTGTTCTCTTCTTCACGTCTTTTTTAGTACCAGATTAATAGACGTGCCCGTGCATCGAAGTGCCGGATTACCGAGATTGTACCTACCACAGAGCACGGACCTCTTTAGTGTGTAACCTTAGAGATAGAGGCGGCCTTGGCTGTCATTTTCATAGAAATCGACCGTGTCAGGTAATTTTGACATGTTAGTGTAAATAGTGTTGTGGTATGGCTCGATATTTTTATCGATAGTTAAAACCAACAGTTATTTGACTAAAAATGTTACTTGAAAAAAGCTATTCAAACATTCTTATTTTTAAAATCTCACTAAAATGATGTCGTTATGAATGATATCAAAACAGTAAAATTTATACATTTATTTGAATTTATATTTACAATAAGTAAAGTTGTTAGCTTTAAGGTTAAAGTTAAACAACAAGTGGTAAGGGTCTTAAGACCGCCTGTTGTTTAACCTCTGTCTAGTTATATATGTTACCTTTGCATTGGTTTGTTTGTTCAAGGTGTGCAATAAATAATATTTATTATTACTCTCTTCATTTATTTAAAAACTTAGGTTATAGGTTAATATAATATGATTATAAAAGTAAAATACAAAAGGCACATACTTATATAAAAACAATACAAAATACATTTAAACATACCTATTATAAGAACCTAACCTAGGGCGCCGCCGGCAACGGGGCAGGGCCCAGGCTGCCGGTGGTTAGGGCCGCAGAGAGACCGCCGAACTATACAAGGAATCCTGGACAAGGCGCGCATACCGCATACACGGCACGCATGGTTGTGCGGTTCCTTTCTCTGCGGTCCTATCCTAGCCACCGGCAGCCTGGATCCTGCCCCATTGCCGGTTGCACTCTAGGTTAGGTTTTTTTTATAATGTGTGTTGACTGTGTTGTTTCTGTACTGTTTTTTGTGTTGTTTGTAATTTTACTCATAAAAGCATATTGTAAAAAACCTGGCCCAGGACAGAATATCAATAAATATGTTTATTGACTGACTGACTGACAATACATTTATTGATATTCTGTCCTGGAGTGGAGGCTTCTTAGCAATAGATAAAACTTTGGTTTACAGTTATTTAACAGGCCTACTACACGAACCTTAACATAATTATTTTCCAACACATTTCCTCGTAATGAGGTTCTTCTTACACCGCTTTTAGGCTCATAATCCAAGATATTAAGAGACCGGCCTATGAATTAAGTTATTTACAAACATTATATCCTGAATACGAATGGAGGCAAATTTTGAACACCGTTTAGTTGTAAGAGTTTACATAGACTATCGATAACAAATTCGGCGTCGTGTCTCTTCACTATGTCTCTCGCCCATACTAATTTTATATTGAATTTAATACAACTTTTTTTACTTACCTGTGATAGGAAACGTTTGAATTTTGTTTATTAACGTACGTAGACTGGTTCCTGCACCAGATTACAGAGCAATGTGGCATTCTTATTCTTGGTATATTTTTATAGTTTATATACCCATGACGTCCCGAGAGGTACTGACAGCACATATGCGTAAAGCGCATATGCGCGGCACGGGTATTGTCTGTCACGCCGTCTCTCTATAGGCGCCCTAAGAGTAACGCCCTAAGATACAGTAGGTACCAACCTCCTTGGTACCTACTGTATCTTACAAGGCCCAAGGCTATCAATAAAATACGAGTGAATACCAACAATCAACAGTGTCAAATATACAAGACGAGAAGCGAATAATTACCTATATAACTATTAATTAACTAACTTAAGAGTCCCGTGTCACGTATTCAAAGTGACAAGTAAGTAGGTACTCATAGCAATTTCATATAAACAGCCCTATGTAGCTATATTGGCGAACCAGAAATATAGATCGAATTTCACGTGAGTACCTGTAAATCACAATACCTAGTTAAGTTATAAAACTAGGGACACATTAGTACATTAGTAAGTATTACTAATGAGAGTGTTAGAAGCCCGACGCCGTAGGCGGAGGGCTTTGAATCGAGTTAGTATTCCGCTTACCGACCGTGATCGTGATGCATACAATGTTTTTCATCACACTTGCGGACAAAAAATAAGTTTTAAGACAAAATATTATTCTATGACGTACTGACATTTCTATTACTCCCTAGGGAATTGCACTTTTCAATAGAAAAGTATTACGCGCCATTGCTTGCATGCGTAGCGGGAATAATAATTCCCGCTACGCATGCAAGCAATGGCGCGCTTAGACAGCAAGAGCGATGAAAAAGTATAATAGGTGCCTTCAAGCCCTAAAATGTTCAACATTACGTACTTACAACGTCAAGCCCTCGTGTTGTAACGTTCTATATTCAAAATAAAACGCGCGTTATTCCGCGAGACCTGCCCCACAGGAAACGGCGATACTCGGCGCAGCTCTAATGGCCCCCATTCACAGTCGAGTGTCACTCGTCAAGCCTTGATCGCTAAACACCTCTACACAATGCCCGACCCCTATTACACTTTTGAATGCAATGTTTGGCAACAATGTATGGGAAACTTTGAATTACTTGCGGCTCTTGACAGTTTTTCATATTGCATGGTGTAACGTTCAGCCCAGTCGGTCCTTATCACAGGTTCACAAATAAATCTAATGTGATTTATGTGATTCGTTCGTACGCTGTCATGTTAAGATTAGGGTCATGTAGGGTTAGAACTTTCAAGTGTATGACGATTCAAAGGTGTCGCTATGCCTATTGAATAAGGAATCCTTTGACTTTGACTACTTTATCCAGGGAGACCCTACATTTTATGATTAAGTAGGTACAGTTATGCTTTTTCATCCATGTCTATTATATAAGTATTAGACCGTTTATTCAGCGCATAGAACTCAAAGACAATAAAGATCTATTTACGATCTATGCTGTAAATCACTGAGCTTCTCCTAACCTATACGAGTCCTAAATTTAAAATAAAATAAAATACCGAATAAACGGACCAACCGACTTACCAATAGAGTTTAAGATCACAACTGCGCTCGAAATACATACATAACTGTCTGGTGACCTATGAACAATTGTCGTTACCGGGCTTTTTTTTAACCATCTAAAGGGGCGATGTAAAAAATAGTATTCGGACGACGACGCTGCAATACTTTGGAAATAATATCTTCTTCAAAAATTAATTTGACAACATTATGTTTAAAAAACCGACAAAGAGCATGTCGGGCCTTGCACAGTGTAGGGTTCCGATTTATTCAAAAACGGCTCGGCCGATTATGTTCGAAATATGTAGTATTATCTTAAAGTATTCTATAAGCCCACTATTCATGATATTTTCATATTTTTTTGCCCTACGGATCAAAAGTTAGAGGAAGGGGACACTTCATCAGTATTTAATCCAACTCGTACATTAGGTACCATACGAAAACATCGATAAATCGGTCTATGTACCTATTTAAAATCGCCTCCTGGGTTCACAAATATCATTCCCGTCATGTCTCCGTTCACTTTCCCACCCACAAAGCGCTGCGATTCTCGAGAGAGCATAAAAGAGTAGGTACCTAAGTAGGAAAGCCCTTTTACTAGGTATAAATCGCGAAAGCCTCTGAACGCCCTTTATGTACTTTTTCCTTTCTTTTCGAAAAGTAGCTGGAGATTTAGTAGGTCACGTTCTGTCGAGAAAAGACTACCCAGCGTTAATTCACCATGTGTTCGAATAAGTGCTAGTTATTTACGGACCTGTTAAATTTCTTTAATATCGGTGTATCCTCAAAGTTAAAATATAGGTAGGGGGATTTCTGTTTCAGTAGAGGCCTTCAAATACTTAATAAATAAGAACATATTTTATCAAACTTTGTCCTTAGCGCTTCTTGGGAGAAAGTAAATAGTTAAGTATGTAATAAATAAAAAATAAGTACCTAGTAATAGGTACCTATTTAGATTAGAGAACGATCGCGATTGTTAAATCGGATACCTACTTATAGCAGGAGCCCGTTTCTCGAAAGCTTGAAACTTGTAATACAAGTGGAAGCCTGTATTTGACACTATTTAATTAGATAAGGACTTCCGGCTTGTATTACAAGTTACAAGCTTTCGAGAAATAGCCCCCAGGTATGAGCCGCAGGTAGATGTCTAAATTGATACATACTTTTATAGTCATAAATTGAAACTATAATTTCTTAAATACAACTTGTAATTTAGTTCACATAGAACTATTTTTATTATAAAATAAATTAAAGTACATGTTCTGATCTTTGGTCATCAGTATTCCTGACGGTGGCGAAAGCTTTAAAACCACAGCCAGAACTGGTTGCTGCAGTGGCTGCACCGCCTTAAAAGCGAATGCATGTAGCTCTAAACTTTTACCGAGAGCCTGCATCCGGCACGTCATGCAATTTTATAAATTCTTTTGGATTTCGCAAGGGAGTTTATTGTTTAGAATTGTTTAATATGGATTTCGGATGATTTAAAAATAACTTGCGTAATTTTTTGGACGTTAACTGGTTTGTTTTGTATAATTTAGCTTATATGCTTTCCAACAATTTCTGGCAGTAGAAAAAGGCGGAAATCCAAAAAATGTAGGCGTAAAGTGTTGTCTGCCTGCCGATAGAAAATTTTGATTCGCCGTCTTTTTTACTGACAGGGAATATTGGATCGAGTATGGAGTTTGTTATACTTACCCGTATTTATTTATTTGTGCATAGTTTAAGAATAACTTCTAAATTTTACTTACGACTGATTAATTTTCTATTGAGATTGTATAGGCAACGTAGGTCCTTTACAAAAACTTACTTAAGAGTCCTCAAGACAATTTTCTTTCGGTTCTCCACTCAATCTCTCAAAGGTTAGCTGAAAGAGATCCCTTATAGGGATGAGTTCATCTTTGTACCGTCAAATGCGCCAACATTGCCACCACGGGAAAGTTTGCCCGTAACGCAATTTTTTTACAGATCGGTTTGTGGGGTAAATTTAATCAGAGTTCTGGCAACTCCACTATTTTTAGTAGAAACTAGGTTATATGGGTGGCAACACTGCGCATCATATTTGCAGCTAACGTCAATCAGTAGCTTGTTCCAACTCGTTGAGTGCAGTGCGTTATTTGGCGGGCAAATTCTTAGTGAAGTTTCGAGGTGAATTGTGCAAAATGGGGAAGACGCTGCTAAGTAAAACTCCTGTCATGTAATAAAATAAGATGTGTAGATTATTTTTCTGTTAATAAAGTTACTAAAAGCCTATTATGAACGAAGTTATTGTCTTAGAGAATGTTACCCAGCCATGTAGCAGCCGGTCATTGTAAACTTTGCCCATCGCCAAAAACGTCCTAGGGTTGTCACCTCGTTGTATTTACCAGCCTTTGCGAATAAAAGAGGTTATTGTTTTATAAACGAATATTTACATCGTACTTTTGTTTTTATTCTTTTTACACTGCGAGTATTATCAACAGACTTAAATATTAAAAGGAAAGTGTTCTCAATTCGTGTGTATTATTATTATTTGTATCTGTCTTTGATCATGGGCCTATAAATCCCGGTCTTTTGATAGGGTTGCGCGGGGATACAGATCCAACACGTAGAGTCCCTTTCGAGAAATTTTCTGTGTTTTACACCTGTTGCAACCCATTCACGGGCACAAAAATAGATATCCGTGAACCGGTCCCAGCAGGCATATAGAGGCTATTGGAGATTATATGGAAAAGACTAGTGGGTTATGGTGATGAATGTTGGATGGATGATTGGAAGGAGGTAGTACTTACCTAAAATTATAGGTAAGAATTATTATACTTACATTAATTAGGTATGTTTCTTTTAATATATGAACCAGAGTTGATGTTGATTTATTTGAAATTTAACATGTTAATAATTGTTAATTGATCTCAAGAATCTTTGTATTGTTTTCAATTACTCATAGTACCCAAGTATTCTTCTATTATTCAATACTAGCTGTGCCCGCGACTTCGCACGCGTGCTGTTCGGTGATCTGTGTTGTACATTTTCAAATGTATGTCTGGTAAATGGGTTTCTTAGAATTGGTCCTTTAAATTGTGATAAGATATCAGATTAACAGCCAAGTTACAAACGTATTGTGTTCGGTGTAGCAAAGAAATTAATATAATACACAATGAAATAAATGGTTTAGTTACCTATCGTTTGAGGTTAACTTCCAAATACTACTCAAATTTTGATATCTCTAAAGGTAGTAAAATAATGTGGTTTCCCTCAGCAAACAAAATGATAGTCGTATTTCAAAACGCCAAAATTATACGTATTCTAAAAAGCATAAGCATAGCGTAAGTAAGGAGTTGAGGGTAAAAATTAAGATGAGGCTTGAGAGCATCATAAAAGTCATCATCATAGCATGGATTACCCTAAGTTAACGGGAGGACTTCAGTTGCTGAATGTGTGGCAGTAAGCGTCAGTGCAGTGTATGCAAAAACCTATCGCCAGGGTTTGAGTCGAGGAACCCAAAAGAGTAATATTCGGAAAAAGTTGGAAAATAATCTAAGATGGCAGGTGTGCTGGGGCGAAAAGTTTAAATCCCGAGTAGTTCCGCAAGTCCGAAGGGCGAACTTTAGGTTGGGAGGAAGAAGGCCGATCCAGCAGAGGGTTGATGGCCCGGAAACCCACTCCAGGGGCCCAAGTAATTCGGCCTTGCAGCAGGAGGGCCGACCCAATCACAGAAACAATAAAAATACATGTCAAATATACAGAGCAAGGAGGTCGTAGGCCGAACTATGAGAAAACAGAACAGTGGTCCGAGCCCGACGCGTTCTAGCATTCAATATAATATTTATTCAGTATCCAAATAAGTCGAGCCTGAGGGCCGAAAGCCCGAAGCCGAGGCGTTAAGGCTGCAAAGGGCGAGTTCCAAACAGTGCCGATGACCGATCGTATTTTTCATGAAATACTGGCTTTATGGCCGAGACCGAGACATAGTGCCAAGCGTTTAATATATGCAGTAATTAAACAAACCGAGCCTAAGGGCCCAAGGCTCAAAGGTGAGGCGTCAAGACCACGAAGGCTGAAACCGAGCTTCGAGTTAGGGCCAAATCCCAATCGGGCTTATGACGAAATGTTGTTATATGGTCGATGGTAAGCTGTAAGAAGACAGAGCTTAAAGCATTCAGTATATCCTGTAGCCCATCGGATCAACCAAGTACTCCCCACATGAACCCGTGGGCCAAAGGCCCGAGGAGTCAACCCACAATGTCAGCCTATCAACCCGAGGGAGTAAGGCCACTATCCACACAAACCCGAGGGCCGAAGGCCCGAGGGGTTAACTCACGCTGTCAGTCTAACAAACCGTGGGCTGAAGGCCCGAATGGCTAACCCACGCTATCAGTCTATGGACCCTAGGGTCGTAGGTACGAGAACACAGTTCACGCGATCCCGAGGGCCGAAGGCCCGAGGGGTTAACTTTCGCTGTCAGTCTATGAACCTGAGGGTCGTAGGCTCGAGAACACAGTTCACGCGATCCCGAGGGCCGAAGGCCCGAGGGGTTAACTTTCGCTGTCAGTCTATGAACCTGAGGGTCGTAGGCTCGAGAACACAGTTCACGCGATCCCGAGGGCCGAAGGCCCGAGGGGTTAACTTTCGCTGTCAGTCTATGAACCTGAGGGTCGTAGGTTCGAGAACACAGTTCACGCGATCTTGAGGGCCGAAAGCCCGAGGGGTTAACCTTCGCTGTCAGTCTATGGACCTGAGGGTCGTAGGCTCGAGAACACAGTTCACGCGATCCCGAGGGCCGAAGGCCCGAGGGGTTAACTTTCGCTGTCAGTCTATGAACCTGAGGGTCGTAGGTTCGAGAACACAGTTCACGCGATCCCGAGGGCCGAAGGCCCGAGGGGTTAACCTTCGCTGTCAGTCTATGAACCTGAGGGTCGTAGGCTCCAGAACACAGTTCACGCGATCCCGAGGGCCGAAGGCCCGAGGGGTTATCTCACGCTGTCAGTTTAACAAACCGAGGGCCGTAGTGCTGAGGCTACAGTCCACACTATCCCGAGGGCCGAAGGCCCGAGGGGTTAACCTTCGCTGTCAGTCTATGAACCTGAGGGTCGTAGGTTCGAGAACACAGTTCACGCGATCCCGAGGGCCGAAGGCCCGAGGGGTTAACTTTCGCTGTCAGTCTATGAACCTGAGGGTCGTAGGTTCGATAACACAGTTCACGCGATCCCGAGGGCCGAAGGCCCGAGGGGTTAACCTTCGCTGTCAGTCTATGAACCTGAGGGTCGTAGGCTCGAAAACACAGTTCACGCGATCCCGAGGGCCGAAGGCCCGAGGGGTTAACCTTCGCTGTCAGTCTATGAACCTGAGGATCGTAGGCTCGAGAACACAGTTCACGCGATCCCGAGGGCCGAAGGCCCGAGGGGTTAACTTTAGCTGTCAGTCTATGAACCTGAGGGTCGTAGGTTCGAGAACACAGTTCACGCGATCCCGAGGGCCGAAGGCCCGAGGGGTTAACCTTCGCTGTCAGTCTATGAACCTGAGGGTCGTAGGCTCGAGAACACAGTTCACGCGATCCCGAGGGCCGAAGGCCCGAGGGGTTAACTTTCGCTGTCAGTCTATGAACCTGAGGGTCGTAGGTTCGAGAACACAGTTCACGCGATCCCGAGGGCCGAAGGCCCGAGGGGTTAACCTTCGCTGTCAGTCTATGAACCTGAGGGTCGTAGGCTCCAGAACACAGTTCACGCGATCCCGAGGGCCGAAGGCCCGAGGGGTTATCTCACGCTGTCAGTTTAACAAACCGAGGGCCGTAGTGCTGAGGCTACAGTCCACACTATCCCGAGGGCCGAAGGCCCGAGGGGTTAACCTTCGCTGTCAGTCTATGAACCTGAGGGTCGTAGGTTCGAGAACACAGTTCACGCGATCCCGAGGGCCGAAGGCCCGAGGGGTTAACTTTCGCTGTCAGTCTATGAACCTGAGGGTCGTAGGTTCGATAACACAGTTCACGCGATCCCGAGGGCCGAAGGCCCGAGGGGTTAACCTTCGCTGTCAGTCTATGAACCTGAGGGTCGTAGGCTCGAAAACACAGTTCACGCGATCCCGAGGGCCGAAGGCCCGAGGGGTTAACCTTCGCTGTCAGTCTATGAACCTGAGGATCGTAGGCTCGAGAACACAGTTCACGCGATCCCGAGGGCCGAAGGCCCGAGGGGTTAACTTTCGCTGTCAGTCTATGAACCTGAGGGTCGTAGGTTCGAGAACACAGTTCACGCTATCCCGAGGGCCGAAGGCCCGAGGGGTTAACCTTCGCTGTCAGTCTATGAACCTGAGGGTCGTAGGTTCGAGAACACAGTTCATGCGATCCCGAGGGCCGAAGGCCCGAGGGGTTAACTTTAGCTGTCAGTCTATGAACCTGAGGGTCGTAGGTTCGAGAACACAGTTCACGCGATCCCGAGGGCCGAAGGCCCGAGGGGTTAACCTTCGCTGTCAGTCTATGAACCTGAGGGTCGTAGGCTCGAGAACACAGTTCACGCGATCCCGAGGGCCGAAGGCCCGAGGGGTTATCTCACGCTGTCAGTTTAACAAACCGAGGGCCGTAGTGCTGAGGCTACAGTCCACACTATCCCGAGGGCCGAAGGCCCGAGGGGTTAACCCACGCTGTCAGTCTAACAAACCGAGAGCCGAAGAGACTTTTTTTGATGACTGTCAAAATATACGAAAAAGGTTTTGCGTTGATATTTGTGAAGTTGCACATAGTTATATAATTTTTATTTTTCAGTTGCTAAATATTAATGTGACCCATGCTGGGATTATTTTGACAGGTAATATGTACACATATTTTCGATTGGTAAATTTATTCAGATGCATAATAATATATATCTTTCTATGCTGATTTATTTTTGAAGCCTTGGATTTGCTCATATATTTATGAACTCGACTGTACATAATCGTAAGCGTATGAGACATCAAAAGAAACGTCTTAAAAAATTATAGAAACTTTTTTCTTTAAGCGGATCGTTTTGGAGATATCAGCTATTAAATCCGTTGAAAGTGTGCCCTTGTTCAATTATTTTAAAGTACGGGGTATAAAGTTCTGAGAAAAATGGTGTTGATAAATTGTTGAGGGTTGAAGAATGCAGTCCTCACTTATTATTATAGCGCCTGCTCAAATAGTTATGGCAAATGCGTTGCGTCTGCTGATACTTTTGAATAGTTGTAGGCTATTTATTACATTTAAGGTGTATCTTGTTAATTTATTGGTCATGTCTCTTAAAATAATTTACGCAGTTTTTGTAATTTGTTCCATTTACACATACATATTGACCCATGCAGGAGTCCGCTGGATGCGGGTGGCACAGGACCGGTCATTGTGGCAATCTTTGGGGGAGGCATATGTTCAGCAGTGGATGTCTTTCGGCTGATATGATGATGATGATGATGATTATGACGACACATGCATAGTAATGAACTCTTTCAACGACTTCTGGTTTGATCAAAATATCTCTTATACTTTTTGAGATAGGTTGATTTAACTGTAATTTTAATTTTTTACTGCAAGTCCGACTCACACTTGACCATTTTTTATATCCTATGTCCCGACCCGAGGTCTCCTGAATACGACGGTGAAGTTTTCATTAAAATCCATCCAGCCGTTCTCTCGTGATGCTCCGTGCAATAAACAGACAAACAGACAAACAGACAAAAATTCTAAAAATTACATAAATGTGATCTATTATCGATTTTAAGACCTCCTCCATCATTTTTTTGTAAATATCTTCCATGTACAGACTTTCGACCCTCTTCAGCTTTATTATATGTATAGATTAATAAAAAAATTATCATCATAAGCTTTGTCTTATTTTACCTTAACGCTTTACACAAATTAACTCAAAAGTGACAACCCTAACACTTTTGAAATCTCTGGTGCCGTTTGTATGGGAAAGGGAAAAAACTGCCGGGTAACATTGCCCACGTGATTTATTCAAAAATTTACACAGTTATCGCTGAGCTTTTTACAGGAAACGGTAGGATTGCCCGTAAGCTAGGTGTGGTTCTTGTTTCAAAGCTATACGAGCTATATTTAAGTGCAAAATCGACGTGGGCAATGTTGGCCAAAAGTCCGGATAACTTTACCCGCCCTCAAAATCGCAAAAAATATAAATAAAATGATGATTTAAAAAAATTTACGAGACACAGACAACTGCACTTAATCACAATATACCTGTTAAGCCAAAAAAAGTAGTAGGCTTTCATAGTTCTTTTTTTAGAAATTCGTGTTTTTTTTAAAAAAGCGGGCAAAGATAGGGCATTTGACGGTACCTAAATTTCTGTATAACTGTTTTTGTAACATATCGATGGCAAAAAGCGAGAACGTAGTAACCGCCACCTGGTCGAAAAATTTTTTTTTGCATATTCGGAATCATCGAATTTTTCTGCGTCGACTGGTCTGGGTCCCATGTCTCTACGACGCTTAGAAAAAACTGGACTACGTTGCAAAACGAATGTATTTTTTTGACGATGCCCACATCTAATTGCTGTAAACACCTAAGAAGGAAGTAGCAATTTTCTAAACGAGTACATTTACGCCAATTATGTTTTTTTATAAATCAAAGCGTGTGGTGGTAACAGCGTTGCCGAAATTTTGTTCTGTGGCGGTTACAGCATTAATGCATGTAGTGAAAAAAATACGAACCAAGTTTACTGCAATTATCCTAAAATAAATTGTCAATGATTGACGCTTACTACATTTCATTCGAAAATGAATTAGCACCAAGCCACAGTAACGACATTTGAAACACAGCGTGATGTGGGTACCGCTTGAAGATACAGCAATAAAAATGTGCGCTCGCGGCGATGTGGCTCGTGAATACGACCTGTGATTTAGACTACTGGCGATCACCGGAGCGAGTGGGTGTACGTAGTCTGTGTACTCTGTGTGTCCGTGAAGTGAAAATGAATTCCATTGGAATTAAATTTTTAGGTTCCTATTTTAATTTCAAGTGATATTTTGCCTAAGAAAAATGACTCCAAGTTTTTATTTAAATAAATATTAACAATTTTATTTTGTACGGTACCATAGTAATGATAACGTTTAGTTATTTAAGTTAAATATTAATAATGGTTCAGTGAGATAAGTTCAAAGATTTTTTTTTATAATCGATGTGATAGCTGTGTTCAAACAATTGTTGAAGAATTATGTAGGAAATTAAATAATAAGTAATACTTTCTTGCTAAGCAACAAAGAGCTTGTAATGGTTAAGATTGATATTAAAAATGCCTTCAACTCCGTCGGTCGCGATGCTTTGTTAAGAGAGAAGGATTCTATTCCTATGTCCGGCAATGTTACAGCAGCCCTTCAGATTGAAAGTACTCGAAGCACAACATATTGTCTGCAATAGGTTGTCAACTAGGTGATCAACTCGGTTCCGCCTTTTTTAGCCTTGCAATCCACCCTATTATCTCGACACTTGGCAGTAAACTCAACATGTGGTACCTGGACGACGGTAGCCTCGGGGACGAGGCAGAGTCTGTTCTGAGTGATTTGATCTCCTTAGCTGCTAAGTTTAGAGAAATAGGTCTTGAACTGAATATGGGAAAATGTGAGCTGTATGTGAGCTCAGGCAACGTAAGCAGGCCCCAAATTATTAGCAATTTTGAGAATATCTGTCCAGGTATCAAGGTGATGAACGCGGATTCTGTTCATCTACTTGAAGCCCCTGTATTTGAGGAATCAATGCCTGTTGTTGATGCCCAAATCAGCGTTTCTCTCAGCATTCAGACTGTCTGCTCAAGGTCTCCTCGCACATGGCTTTTTTCATTCTCCGGTTCTGTCACCTCGTGCCTAAGTTGACGTATGCCATGCGATGCAGTTCTTTTTGGAAGTTTCCGCAACTGTGTGAGAAGTTTGATACACACCACAATGCAAAAAATCTTAAATATCAAACTGGATGAGAGGCAGTTAATCCAGGCAACTCTTCCAATACGGTTTAGTGGCCTAGGTCTACGGCGGGTGTCGAGTATTGCTATTCCCGCTTTTTTATCGTCTGTGCACAGTACGCTTACTCTCGTAGGAAGTATCCTCAATCCATCACTACTCGATTTCGAGGTAGCGTATTTGGCGGAGGCGATAGATGTTTGAAGTTTGGCCTGTCCGAGCGACGAATTGCTATCAGGGCGGGGCGTGCAGAGGGCTTGGGATGAGCTTCAGTGCCGCGGGGCACAGTTGGGCTTGCTTGACTCCACCACCTCCTCAGCTGAAAAAGCCCGTCTGCTTGCAGCGTCGGAAAGGAAGTCGGGATATTGGCTATAAGCTTATCCTTCCAGGAGTTGCGCCACATTGCTGGACAATAATTCCCTAAGGTTGGCTGCTGGGCTTCGCTTGGGTGCGGATATAGTTGTCCCCCACCGTTGCTATTGCGGTTGTGAGGTAGACTCCCGGGGGTGGCCACGGCCACTCCTGTCGGAGGAGCGCTGGTCGTATACCCCGCCACGCCAGTCTAAATGACGTGATCCGTCTTGCTTTTGGTAGCGTGGGCGTGCCTGCCGAGCCCCCTGGCCTGGCTCGTGACGATGGCAAGAGACCAGCTGGGATGACGCTCACACCGTGGCAGTTTGGAAGGCCGCTTATTTGGGGTGGGTGGGGCGGCTTTGGCGGAGGTCTTAAAACATAGGAAGTACACCGGCCTTTGTGGTGGCCATGACTTTGTGGCGGTGGAGACTCTGGGGTCGTGGGGTCCTGGCGCCCAAAAACTTTTTAAGGAGTTGGGAAAAAGGCTGTCTGAGGAAACGGGTGACCATAGGGCTGGCACATTTCTTGGCCAGAGGTTAGGCATTGCCATCCAGCGAGGAAATGTAGCCAGTGCTATGAGCACTCTCCCACAGGCAAGCGACTTGGGGGATGTGGTACTTTAAGTTAATTATTATTATTTTAGTTTTAAGAATGTTTTGGGTTTTTTTTTCAATACCTGTAAATAGTATTATCTTTGCAAATATATTAAAAGTAATATTTACATTCAAAACATATTTTATAGTTAGTGGGTTTAATAGGTAGTAAGTTTTATATCGATAGAAGTTATTTAAGAGACAATTTAATGCCAAAACTGAGGATAAAATCTAAAGAGTTTTAAAGTTTTCACGGGAATATTGAATCTCATTACCTATAATAATATTATTTCGTTTTAGCAGATAACAATATTATAGTCTGGATTAACCCTAAGAATATTTATGTTTTTTTTAGCATGATACAAGGTTGTGATTTTATATAAGAGATTTTATTAGCCTTTTGAAATGTTATAAGCAACACAGGTTTTAAGTAACTTTTATAATGTTTTTATACAGAGTAATTGAGACTAGGTAGTGTTTGATATATTAAGACTGTAAATGTTGCATCTGAGCTTTTAATTTGAAAGAAACCAGCTTTTAAAAAATGAAAACATTTTACAAAAATATATTAACAAAAGTTGATTGATACTTAAGTCGTTTTGTTTTCACAGTTTCGTTTTGGCGGTGGACACTTACCACATTTCAGTTAGTCCTATAAAGAGCGTAATGACATTTACGTCAACATTATTGCATCTTCAAAATAAATAAATGCATCATTACAGCGTTTCGGCTTTATGGACATTTTACTCGTTTCATTATTTTAGTACATTTACTTCTGGCGTTTACAGCGTTTTCGCGTAACGAAAAAAAGAGTTCAATTGTAGTAACCGCCACTAAGTCGTAAACCGGTCTTTTTTGTTAAATATTAAATATGACAGTTGAAAGAAAACCATAAGTTATGAATTAGATCCAAATATCACGAATTTTTGTTCATAAATGAAAGAATTATGATTTTTTTTCTTGAAATCGAAAAGTTTTTTGGCTCTGGTGTAAAGTTTGCATTTTGGCGGTTACTACGTTCTCGCTTTTTGCCATCGATATTCTGTGTATAATAAAGTGATTTACTACTACTACTACAATCAAGACCGATCGGCCTGGTAAGTAATTATAGTTATTGTAGACTCCCTTTGCCCTATTTAGGGGACACAGAATCACCATGAATGCTTAAAAACGTGTGTACAATTATGACTTAAGTAGATAATGGAAACGAATATTGGATTGTCAGATATCGATTTCATGATATTTATTGGTAAAAAATTAGGAGAGTTTGGGTTGCGGATTCATAAATCTTAATGTCACCTTGCCTTAGTATTACTTATTAAGAGTAATTTTAATATCCGTAATAATACCAATTAGTAGTAGGTATGTCATTGGCGTCATTGCATTGTAGGTTACCACATCATACCGGCATCATACAAACATAAATTAGGCTCTTGCATCCAAATTTATGTACCTACATGAAAATGTGCAATTTTATTATACCAAGTCAAGAGCTTGTCCTAGAACACTTCTGTAATAGGTATTCACGAAATAAAATGTTTGAGTAGGATAAATACACAAATAATGCACTCGCTGGGATTCAAACCCAGAACTTCCAGCTTCGTAGGCAGGGTCACTACGGTCACTACCAACTAGGCTACGGACGCTGACTAAAACAAACCGTGTTCGATCTTTGCCCTCTAGCAGCAAAGCAGATGAAGCAGATTTAGAACATCTCACTGGGAGGCCCTAAGTTTTCGAAGATTTACGGCCGTTCAGCATTTCAACCTTTCGCTTCTCAGCCTTCCGGAGTCGCGTTTCAAAAAGTTACATTTAAAATTGTGCTGTTTGCCTCTGTAACGCATGCACAGTCATATTGGCTAGAAAGAGAGGCAAACAGCAAAATTGTAAATTGTATTGTAACTTTATAAAACGCGACCCAGTTCGTTGTAATCAAAGCATGCCGTAGACACTTACTGGGATCCTGCAATTGTCGAGAATTATTTCTAAGAAATAAAAACATTATTTTACCACTTCTTTTTAATCCCAAAGAGAAAGATTATAATTATTTTCTTTGGTTGCATCCGGACGTCAAATGCTGGCAACATTTAACACTGTCACTACAATGTCATTAGTGTCATTATCAATTATGACATTCAGTAATTGTGTTGATGTGTTGAGCAACAGCTACTAGCTACTACTAAACTACATCTTTATTGTGGAATGCATGTGCAACACTGATTTAGAGTTTCAAACACATTTAAATTAATCATTTGTGCCTATTAATGATAATTGATATTTAATATTGATTAAGACAATTGGAGCTCATTTGTAAAGTGATCTAACATCAGAAAGGTGCTAAGAGAATCTTCATGTACACTACAACCGGTAAAAAATAGGAGGCCATACAATGCTGTGCTCATTCTCATAGAGCGAGATGAAATGTTTAACAAAAAATAAATGAAGTGTTAAAGTAAAAACATCAAAGAAGATTACTGAAGGTTAGTATGCTAGTTTAAGAGCCAATAATATGCATATTATAGTAATTGGATACTGATTAGTAAAGTTGCCATTGAACGTAATCATAAATTATTCATTAACCGCAAGATTGCAGCACGTATACTTACATTCCACTATCCGGTTTCCAGATCTCACGATGGACGGCACATACGACGAAATTATCTCCGATAATCCATTCTACATTGAATTGAAAAACGAATTCGCTAATTTGTTTCAACACTGTATCACACAGTCGTGGATTATTTGCGTGCCTAGAATAGGTAGCCTGAACACTCGTGTCTTCACAGTGGAAGACTTCTGTGCTCATATTTTAGTTCCAAGTGATGAACTGCCTGAGACACACTATACTACTCTAAAAGAGAAACAAGTGACTGTTATCAACAAGGTCATCACACTAGAAGTGACCAAAGCTCTGCCTTTACAGAGCCACATATTGTTTGAAGAAACATTCTACACAGAAGACTTCATTAAATACAAGGTATGGTGTATAGAAAGTCCATTAGAACCTAGTACAGCCAGTGATGATAATGCAATTGCTAAAGAGTACTTAACATCCATTAATAATTGTATTGATTTACTATGGACACAAGCTGCAGGTCGGCAAGTGTTAGACCAAATAGAACTGAATGTACAGCAGTTCATAAAGAAACATTCTACTTTACCTGTAGCCATAGCACCTCTTCGAGATATGGTGAGTGAACTATACACTCGATGCCTTCAAACAGCACTTCATAATCGTAGGATTAGAGAAAAATCAAAATCATGTAAACAGATACTGGAAAATGTAAAGCTTGCTGTTGAATGCTATATGCAGCATTTGTTATTCAACCATTTGTTCAAGCCTATTTGTACAAGTTGTGCTTATGAAGATTCACATCTTAACAAAAAAATAAGAAATATGAGTGACATACAACTCAGAGATTTAGACATAAAAAAAGACCTGTATCAAGCTGTACCAAAAGCCAAACAAATTCTTTCAAAAATTGACTCTTATAATACTGTGTTGGAAAAGATTTTGTGTATTAAACAGGCACTCAATGCAATTAACAAGAAAGACAGTAGTAACAATGTTGTTTTACTGACTGCAGATGACATGCTACCAGTTTTCGTATTTCTGGTTATAAAATCAGGTTTGCCAAACTGGTATAGCCAGTTGATGTACATGAAAGAATTCCGGTTTAGTGGCATTGGTAAAGGTGATGGTGATGAGGGTGCCTTCCTTATAACCACTTTAGAAGCTGTTATAGAGCACATCCAGTCAGGGGCCTTAGGTGGCCCACCAGATCCTGAAGCCTATTACTATGAAAGCAATCTAACTGAGGATAACCTCAAAGATGGGAAACCAAGAAAAGGTAGCTTGACGGAATCCATTTCAACTTCAGATACTAATAGTGGGGATGAAACATTAGAATATGTATTTGAACTTATAAAAATTAATCATGCTGATCAGATAAGAGTTATTTTGGAAAGAAATGAAAAAAGTATACAAAAATTTCAAAAAAATGAAAATAGTGTTATTAACAGAATGTTAGAGGATGGTTTTAGCAGCGAGGAAGATAGTGAAGTTGATAATGAAGTTGATGAAATGCAAATGTACCAAAAACTTTGCCACCCTTTATGCAGTTGCAAGAAGTGTTGCCGTAAATTATCTAAAAGGTTATTGAAATCTTCACCTACTGTTACATCTAGAGACAGCCACGGTCTTACCCCTTTACATGTAGCCTGTATTCATGGAAAAGCAGCTGTAGTTGAATTGCTAATTGAAATGAATTCTGAAGTTAATGCTACAGATCTTAATGAATGTACACCACTTCATTATGCTGCATCTAGAGGCCACCAGAATGCTTTGCTGTTGCTGGTCCACTCAGGTGCTGATGTCAACCAAGTTAACATAGATAAAAATACACCTCTGCATTTAGCAGTTAACAATGGCCACTTAAGTTGTGTAAAAGCTTTGATATACTTTTCTGAACACAGTAGGAAGAAGATTAACATAAACTGTGCTAGTCAAAATGGCAACACACCATTGCACCTTGCATCAAAATGGGGTTATGAAGGAATAGCCAAACTTCTCATAGAAAATGGTGCAGAACCATCTCTGCTAAACCGCTATAATAAAACTGCTTTTGATTATGCACATAACCTCAGGATACTTAAAGTTTTAAAAACTTGTACTCCAAACCTATATGAATACATACACATAAGCAGCCCTAATATAAAGCAGTTGGAATGTAAACCTGAGAAAGACGTTAATAAGAAATTAGATACTGTGAAAAATGATCAAACTGATAGTGCATCAAAGACAGTTCAAAATTTGAAAACTCTTGAAAAAATATCAAAAGCGATATCATATGCTGATGTTAAACTAGCTTGTTTCTACATGAATATTAACTATGAGGATTATACAGACAGTAACAGTAACGTCAGTATCAACACCAATGCAACATTATGCCATCCACTATGTGAATGCACAAACTGTAAAATCAAAACTCCACGAGTAACATCCTCATATGATGTCAATTTTGCAGACTGTAATGGATTTACTGCACTCCATCACTCTGCTCGTTGTGGATTAGATGAATTTTGTAACATATTAATCTTGAACAATGCCAATGTCAACTGTGCCAATAAAAAAGGGCAAACACCTTTACACATAGCAGCAATAAACAATAAAATTTCAGTGATCCGTTTGCTCTTAAAGAATGGTGCCAACATAAATGCATCAGACTGGGCTGGCAATACGCCGTTGCACGACGCTAGCCACCTAGGAAACATAGGCGCTGCTAAAGTGTTGATCAGCTTTAATCCAGATATTTCAATATGCAACAGTTCTGAAAAAACTGCCTTGGACACTGCCAAAGAAAAAGTCAATCTTACTATTATCGATTTGATTGAGAAGTATGCTAAAGCTTAAAGAGTCTAATGTAATTTAATATCTATCTAGAATATATGTATGTACATACATACAAATGAATTCATTTATGTATGTACCATTTTCTACCTTGTCACAGTGATAAACGATATAAAAGCCACTAAGGAACTCATAATGAACCAAGATCCGAAATGGTACTTTCAGTTTCCTTAACCAATACTTAAAATGTAACTATAAATTATGATAACTTCATGACCTGAGAGAAAGTGCAATTATCATTTTTATAACTTTACCTAAGATTATAATTTATTACTGTTATATTTACTTTAGGTTTATGTTTTTTGTCAAATTATTTGGACCCTATGTTGATAGCACAAATTGGCATTTTTAACCGACTTCAAAAAGGAGGAGGTTTACAATTCGTCGAAATCTTTTTTTTTTTTTTATGTATGTTCCCCGATTACTCGAAGACGCGTGGACCGATTTGGAATATTCTTTTTTTGTTTGAAAGGGTATACCTTCTAGTTGGTCCCATTGTCACCGAATCTAGATCTGATGATGGGATCCTGGAGAAATCGAGGGAACTCTTCAAATGTTGTAGGCACACATGACATTTTTCATTTATTTTCGAAGACTAATCAAGTATTTGCATCTAGTCATGAACATCTTAAGTTGGTGATCTGATGATGGAAGGTACAACTCTTTAGCAATTAGGAGTTGGGGGATAATTCTTTAAGTATAGCATATTTCGTGTATTTAGGAAGCTATTTGAGTATTTGCCTTTAGGTGGTCATCCTTTCATGTTGGTGAGCTGATGATGTAAGGTACAACTCCTTGGAGATTAGGAGTTGGGGGATAATTCTTTAAATATAACATATTTCATATATTTTGGAGGCTATTCGAGTATTTGCCTTTAGGTGGTCATAGTCTCATGTTGGTGAGCTGATGATGAAAGCAATAACTCCTTAACGATTAGGGGTTGGAGGATCATTCTTTGTATATAAGAAATGTCATACATTTTCGAGATCTATTCAAGTGTTTGCTTAGTAGTTATGACATGTCGGTTAGCGGTTAGTGATTCTTTAAATAATATTGGCATGCTAAGTCTGTTACCTTTGAAATTGTTTTTGTATTCATATAAGTTCGCCAGTTCAGGTTTTATGGCCTACTACAGTGCAGTACATTCTAGTTATAAGTATTTAGAGCATACTGAATAACGATTTTATATTTACACTACTAAAAAGCAAAAAATAAAATATTTTAAAAATAAAAATAAAACCGCCTTCAAAAATTCGCCCGAACTAAAAAGTTAAAAATAATTTTGTTTCCTACTTCTTAGGATTTCCTACCCAAACCTTTAAACCTTTTACCCTATTCATTGAAATAAAACATTATGGCTAGGTACCCTACAGATTTCTTAGAAGTCGGTGCCAAGCCAAATATGTTCACTTCGCGAGTACTTATATGTATTTGATAGAGCTTTGTAACTTACTGTCACTCCGGTTATGCTTTCATGAAAATGACTGAGGCAGACCATTCTGTTGATAAAAGCGTAGTCGGAGTGACAGTAAGTTACAAAGCTCTATCTAATATATACCTATGAACGTATTCGGCTTGGCACCGACTTCTAAGAAATCTGTAGGGTACCTAGCCATAATGTTTTATTTCAATGAATAGGGTAAAAGGTTTAAAGGTTTGGGTAGGAAATCCTAAGAAGTAGGAAACAAAATTATTTTTAACTTTTTAGTTCGGGCGAATTTTTGAAGGCGGTTTTATTTTTATTTTTAAAATATTTTATATTGTGTGCCATATTGTTGACAAGTTTTCGCCATTTTTTATTTCATTAAGACTGATTTATTACTCACTGTTAAGTTAATGAAAGTGTATGTATTCATTAAAAGACGATTTTTCTAATTAATGACTGACAATAATCTATTTCGTATGATAAGGTAGATTCCATAAATGAAACAAGTCACTTAAAAAAATCTTGTTATTAAGCTAGTTAATTAATATTAAAACTTCATGTTATAAACATACAAACATTGAGCTTCTTTCATTTTAGACAAGATTGTTACATTCTGACATGTAGATGTAATACAGGTTTTAAAAAATCTCAAATTGTTAGAATAAATTGTCAATAAATAAAAAAATACTACTTACACCGCACAGTCGCCATCAGATATATATAAACATCTTTTTATCTCTATCTATCTGAGTAAGCTTGTATTGTTATTGCGTTAGAGTGCATTTTACGGATATTTCTGCGCACCCCGACCGCTCCGATATATCCGATGATGACTGTAGCTCGCGGTGATGTCAATAAGTTGAAAAAATATTAGCAAGTCAATTACTGTACATATCTGTATCTGTATGTTGGCTTGATGAGTTGAATAGATAGGCCACATCTTAGTCCATTTTTGTAGACTCAGCACATAATTGGTGCGACCGTATGTCGCCGCGAGATAGACTTCCCGTCTTTTACTAACTATATATTATTAATAAATGAGTAAGGGATCATCCATTAATTACGTCACACCTCAAGGGGGAGGAAGGGGGTCCACAAAATGTGACATATCGTGACAGGGGGGAGGGAGGAGTTCTATGTTTGTGACGTCACAATCCTCACGTACATAAATACATGGACATCAAGAATAGAAAATCAAAAATCCTTGGACGGAGGAAGAATACGTTAATTTTCTCTTCGTTAATTTGACAAACCCTTTTATGCAAATCTCAATAAAAAGTTACTTTCTAAGTGATGAAATTTTTACCTTCTTAAACTAAAAATCTACATGTGACGTCACGCTAAGGGGGGAGGGTGTAGATAATTGTGACGAAGTGTGACAAGGGGGGAGGGAGGGGTCACAAAATCATAAAATTGGTGTGACGTAATTAATGGATGATCCCTAACAGATAGTCTATCTCGCCAATCATGTGTTATGTCTACTGGATAAGAAAAGCTGCACACTACTTAAACCTGTACTTTATTATTTGATTATAATATAAAATGAAAATTGGTTAGTCATATTATTATATTCTTATGACTCAACTTATTAACATCACTTGCAGAAATTGTAATTTTACTGCCTTTAGGATTAAGGTTAACTTTATTTATAATTTATAATACAGGAACATTATTCATTAATTTCATTATGTTATAAAACGCATAAACCAATAATCATTTTAAATAAATATATTTTCATACATTTCATTCAAGCCTTATTCATTCGCATGCCAACCTATTTGATTTATATAGCACCTTGGCCCAATTACAAAATAGAAAATTATATTGTACATCCTTTAATGGTAAAGCAGGTGTGATATTAAAATCACCGGTTTACCATTTCATAATAGCCGTCATGAAACTAAATAACATTTTATATGTAGTGGTTGTACAGTCAACAAAAATTTGGTTGACCACTTTTCAACTCTATTCAGTGGTAAAATCGAGTAGTAGACCACATTTTTCGTTAGACTGTACCTTACACGCCAACGATCGCTTATTATCTTGATCTAATTAAACAATTACTGTATATAACCACAATTTGTTTAACTTCATGTCATTAGGTAACTTAGGTTTTTTACAGATGATCTGCTTGTAATATTCATTCTTTCGTCAGTTATAAAAGCTCGCAAGACAAAAGAACCTTGAAAAAAAAACAAGCTAATAAACATTATCTATGTGCTTAACAATTATTTCTAAATTATAAACAGCATTCACACTCTCATTGTAAAACAAAACAAATTAAACAATATTAGGAATGTTTGTCAAAAGACTGTAGTATTAGTATAATGTATACATAATTTCATTGATTTAAGAATACACACAAATTATTGGATTTCCTGGGCTTGTTCATGAAAGCTTGTACTTTGTAATAAGTTTAATAACAATACAAAATACCACAACGCATAGACAACATTCTCCTCTTTTACTTTTTTTTATCGATTTTCAAATCGTATGCTCTATCATGCAATACCTACATTTCCCAGATTCATAATATTAACGACAATCGGCACTTAATAGCGTAAACTTACGTTTAAAAAAAATCGCGTAACAGAAATCCAAATCGAAAATTGTACATATCAACCTTGGCATACTTCAATTAGTCCTAATTTGTCTTAACTAATACACAAGTCTCAAACCTCCGAATACACTTTTTTCTCTAAAGCCACGATGGCATAATGCCAATATTTCATCATCTCTTAATCTCAACGCTATATGAAACGGGTGTTTATGGCAGAAAATGTGACTTTAAGAGTAGAAATTTGTGTACTAGATAAGATAAGTAAGAAGTGAGGCTGAATAAGCCTTAGAGAATACTATCAGTATCCAGAAACAAAGAACGCCCATATAACCTAGGCATAGTACTGGCACAGACAGCAGCTGTGCGAATACACACATACTTATACATTCAGCATTTCATTGTCACTTACCATTTTGGTCCCTTATACTCTGATGTATCCATCCATTTGCAATCCCAATTTGTCACAAAATAATCAAAAATTAAATTAAGTCACTAGAGATCTTACTGCACTATTTCATAATATCCTACTTATTTACAATATAATAAAATTCTCTTCATAAATAATAAATAAATCACAATAGTAAACTGTGCATTATTTGTGCTATTAAAATTATTGGGGCGGCAAACTCCATATCGGCATTTCGTCTCGCTTCTTCTCCTTTTTCTTGTAATGCCTATCTCTTAATCTAACATCGTCTTGTTTCCTATAGTCGGTGCTCCTCCAGTTGACAATTTTTTTCGGGGAGCCTTCCTTGCTCTCGTCATAGTACACTCTGCTTTTTACGAATAGTTCATTTGTTTCTGGGTCGCAGAGATCGGGTGGTAGTTCCTCTTCGTAGCGCTCGTCGTGTAATTCTGCGACATCGAGCCTGCTGAAGGTGTAGGAGTGAGGGTAGTAGTCTTGGAGGATGTCCTCTTGGCGGAACCGCTGCATCTGCAGCCAGACGTGAGGCAGAAGTAGCGGGAATCGCTGGAGCCAGTACGTGATGAAGCCGTCGGGCAATTTGCCGAGACTCTCTCTGATTTCTGGCTCTAGCTCCCTGTAGTGGTGTTTCTGAAAATTGGGAGTAGAGTATGGTTAGAGCTAGAGTTCTATATTTTAGAACGGGTGATCATAAAACATGCAGTAGATTTGATGTATCAGATAGTTTAACCTTTTGGCCGCCAGACGGCGAAGGAATATACCGAGCTCTAGACAACGCGCGTTTACGATTATTTAAGCGAAATTGAACTTTACGGCGTCCCAGATAAGCTCCTACTGTATTGCCGTAGCTGTCGGCCGTGCCGTCATCGGCATCGTGGTCACGATATTCTGTTGTCGTCTATAGCCAACTGTGGCGGTCAAAAGGTTAAAGTGTCTATTTCGGTATTACTATAGGTACGTTGTTTCATAGGAATAAATAGACTTATTTTTATATAGCAGAAAAAACAAAGCTAAAGTTTACCTCCCTCAGATTTTAACCCTCCGCTATAGACCCGAGAATTTTCTAGCCGGAAAAAGATCCAAGAAACTCGTCGGAATTTATTTCGTGGATTGAAACGTCTGTGATATCAGAATGTTTATGGCGGTGGCAGTGATACAGTCGCCATCAGATAAATATATCGAGGGGGCCACGGTGATCACAAACATCTTAGCACTTGGCCTACCGCGAACTCCGAAGTACGCAAATTTCGGGGATTTGTTTGTCACACCAACGAAGGCGTCATTAGAGTGATAGAGACAAATCCCCGAAATTTGCCAACTTCGAAGTTCGCGGTAGGGCAGCAGGCCTCCTATTGTCGTGGCGTTGCTCAAAAATATCTGATTAGATATATATCTGATGATGGTACCTTGTTGCGTATGGCGCGCAGCAGGTGCGCGACGCGGTCGCCGCGGTAGGAGCGGCGCGCGCGCAGGTCGGCGGCGACGCGGCGACGGCTCCGACACATGGGAGGCGGTACCTTGTTGCGTATGGCGCGCAGCAGGTGCGCGACGCGGTCGCCGCGGTAGGAGCGGCGCGCGCGCAGGTCGGCGGCGACGCGGCGACGGCTCCGACACATGGGAGGCGGTACCTTGTTGCGTATGGCGCGCAGCAGGTGCGCGACGCGGTCGCCGCGGTAGGAGCGGCGCGCGCGCAGGTCGGCGGCGACGCGGCGACGGCTCCGACACATGGGAGGCGGTACCTTGTTGCGTATGGCGCGCAGCAGGTGCGCGACGCGGTCGCCGCGGTAGGAGCGGCGCGCGCGCAGGTCGGCGGCGACGCGGCGACGGCTCCGACACATGGGAGGCGGTACCTTGTTGCGTATGGCGCGCAGCAGGTGCGCGACGCGGTCGCCGCGGTAGGAGCGGCGCGCGCGCAGGTCGGCGGCGACGCGGCGACGGCTCCGACACATGGGAGGCGGTACCTTGTTGCGTATGGCGCGCAGCAGGTGCGCGACGCGGTCGCCGCGGTAGGAGCGGCGCGCGCGCAGGTCGGCGGCGACGCGGCGACGGCTCCGACACATGGGAGGCGGTACCTTGTTGCGTATGGCGCGCAGCAGGTGCGCGACGCGGTCGCCGCGGTAGGAGCGGCGCGCGCGCAGGTCGGCGGCGACGCGGCTACACACTCTCGCGCGCCAATCTCCCCGTACGACCGGCGCTGCACCTATCTCCAGTGGGTGCTCCGGGGACCCGCCCACGCTCTCCACTTGGTCGCTCACGTCCTGAAATCATATTATAGATACAGTACCGGCCAATAATATATCACATACAGGTTTTTTTCAGTAGATTTATTTTTATTTTTGTAAGTGTTTTTCACACTTTCCACCTCACGACTATAGATAGTCTAGGCATAGGCCTTTACACTAGCGATGAAAAAACTGGTCATCATGTAGTGATTTTTTCATAAAGAGATTTTGCGTAAGGCATGGATTTCTTAGTAAAATTCTTTTTTTTACTACAGCTATTTTAGCAATATGCTGTGTCTCCAATTGCAATTCACAATACTTAATTGCAGTATTCATCATTAAACTGTGCAAAAGTACCAAAATAATATGCTATCTACATGCGAACATGTGCCGCTTACTCTATACACGCTCATACAAAAAGTCACGAATGTGCCGGTACTGTAGTTCCAGAATTCAGGTCACTCACACATCAACATGTCATGTAAACACACGGGGAAATTGAAATTAGTGTTCTTTTGACGTGACAACGTCTTATAAATTGGTTTGCCGGGTGACACTTCAAGAAACTGCGTTACGCTCCGCTCACGTTATGCGCTCACAATGAGAGCGAGTGAGAGGCACGCGTCCCTTCCACTCGGGCATGGTTAGCCCGCCTAAGAGCGAGAGAGACAGACATAAAAAGTGAAAGTCGTTGTCACGTAAAACTTTCGCCCGTATACCGACTTTACAGGCAACCAATTTTTTTTCGTACTGACAGCAAACCTAATTGCAACTGTAAGATTGACGAAAAAGTTAATTCAAGGGATTTGCCCAATGATCAATGATCCATCCAACGAACTTCATTATACCTAAATATAAAATAAGACATACCTGTAAAAAGTTTAATATAGACTGTTTTCCCCAGAACATTGGGTACTTGAGCACGGTCTCGCACGGCGGACGAGCGTGCGGCCGCGGAGAAATCATCGCGCGGATGAGAATTTTCGTCACCAACACCTCTTCAGTGGGCAATAATTTACTGTAAAAAGAGAACAAATTTATCCAAAGTACTCTTTTTTAATCGACTTCAAAAAAAGGAGGAGGTTCTCAATTCGACTGTATGTTTTTTTTGTTACCTCTAAACTTCCAACTGGGTGAACCGATTTTGATGATTCGTTTTTTTATTTGAAAGCTGATGCTTGCCGATTGGTCCCATTTTAATTTTGTTCAGTTCTGACAATGACGTCCATGAGAAAACCATATAAGTCTTAAATTTGCATTAAGCATCTGCACGACAAATGGACGAATAACTCAAATCACGACTGCCGATTTCAATAATTCTTTTTTTAACCAACTTCAAAATAAACAGAGATGGTCTCGTTGGTACAGTCAACAACACACCTGTGAATACAGGAAAATTGCCAAAAATATGTAAACAGAACTTTATTGCCTGGACATAAAGGTATGTATACATATTTCTGACACTTTGTATTCACAGCTGTGTTGTTGATTGTACCATCCCCTACCCTGAAGAAGGGATTTTGGAGAAATCGGTCGAAGACTTTTTTTATTTGGTGATTATCTGATTCCTTATGTCACTAAGGTAATAAAATAACTCGGAACAAAATTATTTTCTACTACCAAGGGACTTAGATATTCCCCGGGGTATTCTATGCACGAATAGTATTGTTCATTCCAGACGCCATTAGGTTGAACAAAATTATAATTTAGTATCGTATTAAAAACTTCATAACTCAGCATCGTGAAATTTAGCTGTACATAAAAAATAGGTAAATCAACTTTTTTCTGTCTGTTATTGCCATAGTTACGAACACCTGAGTCACGCTGTTTTTATGCAAAAGTATGCTACTTAAACTATGCAAACAAGTTGATTCACGCAAAAATATTTTCACCTAAAATCTGCTTTCTAATACAATAAATTGATCTTAGTTCGGTTGAAATATTCACGCAATGAGAACCCCAATACAAAATGTATAAAACGTGTAACTAAGTACTTACTCTAGTTGTTCTAAATTATAATCTCCAGTAAGTATATTGGCCTGTCGCCTCAGTACATCCCCGAAAGGGTGCTGTCCCTGCGATAACACGTAGTAAAACACGCAGCCCAGAGAGAAAATGTCTACCGATGTGGTCTGCAATAAACAAACTAATTAAAAAAAAGGTCTTTACAACAGGGGCCACAAGTGAGGGTATACAATCGTAAGTCCTTATCTAATTAATAGTGTTAAAAAGAGGCTTCCACTTGTATTACAAGTTACAAACGTTCGAGAAACGGGCCCCTGAAATGATTTTATAATCACTGCACTTGCAGACTTTTAATTTATTTGCAAGCGAATCAAGCGATATTTAAAATTATAGCATAACTTAAAACTGAATCAAGCAGCGTCATTAGAGTGGACACACTACTGCGATCGCCAACCCGCTTGCCCAGCGTGGCGACATTTAACTCCTAATGTGTCCATACGCATAGGCGATAGAATAAGCCGTTGTCGATTGTATAGGCTTAAGGGCACAGGCAATAGGCGTATAGGGTTTGATTAATCTTGAGGCTTTCCACCAGCCTCGGTATTCAATTAAAACTTATCATGTAAATTGCCTAGTTTTAATATTCGGCAAAAGGATCATACTGTATAATGACCTCTCCAGGAACTTGCTATTCGTAAACTGAATTTGTACATGCATGTATATAATATATGTACAAGCCCCGATGCAGTGGAGTTCGTCTAGTTCGAAACAATTTTTTGAATATTTTAAAAATGATCACATTATGCTAATGATAAATTGTATGAACGTTAGAACGAGACACGACATTCTGAAGTACGCTTTTGTTGGTTAATAAATCGATTTTAACAAACCAGTGTCTAAATTATATTTTCGTTCACCACCGTAATTCCGCGCTTATAATAAGCTTGACGCAAAATTCGCAGTGCAGGTGTACCATATCGTCTTTAACATTAATGGCGTTCTTTACATTCATTGATTATTTACAAAATTAAAAATTATGGAAAAAATTAAAAAAAATACCTCTCGTAAAATAGTTTTTTTTTTATTCTGGTTTATTAAGTCCAAATATTTTATACTCAAAGAAACTACTTTAGTACTACTATTGAATAGTGAAGGTTTTGTCTCTAAACCTTTTCCCCCGGATGAACGGGATAATCTCGAAAAACTGTCTAACTGTACGAGAACATATGCATCGGGGCTTGTATATATTACCGTTCGTTCGCCATTGATCATCTCAGGCGCTATCCACCCGTCTGTACCGGTGACGCCGGAGCGGCGCGAGAAACTAGCCCGGCCGATATTCAGCTTTTTCGAGAGGCCGAAGTCCGATATCATGGCGCGGACCTCGCCGGCGCCCGTCGGCATTGAGAGGAGTACGTTATGGGGCTTTATGTCTCTGTGAACTGGAAAAAAATACTGGGTAAATAAACATTTGTTACATGATAGTCGGATTAATAGTAGATTACATGCCAAAGCCGTTTAAGTGGGAAATGTCTCGAATGACGTGTAAAACATGTGATCCGAGGCTTTCCCATTTAACGGCCGAGGTGTGTTCTGCTCAACGGAGCCGGCAGGCGGCAACTTAGTTCAGCGGAGCAATGTGCTGTTAGCCGGCCGGAGGGCCGAAAAAACTTTTAACGATAGCTTCAATGCGATTTGAGAATTTCTATGGCTGCGATTCTATCCTAAAGCGCATGGTTTTTTTGTGCGTCAATCGCAGCGTTAGGCTTAATATCGTAATGGCGACATTGCAATGTCAGGTATGATAGATGATACGTGGGGGTAACCCTCCGAAATAAAATTTGGAGATTATTATGAGGACTGTCCAGAAGACAAAGTGAGCACCTACGTAGTATAACTAGAACTAATGTGACATTAGATTAGATTAGTGTTGTACAATGTGTGTACCCGTAACATTCACTGCACCGAAAGGCACCGCTTTCCATTTAACTAAGTAGATACGGATCGATATTTAGGCGATTACGTAGATAGTTTACACCTGCAAGTTTTGAAACGAAGTTATAAGCAAGAAAGATATGCAGATGTTTGCCTCTCACTGTTACCCATAATTGCGTCTCAAAACTTGCTAAACTTAGCTTTATATCTGAAATGTGAGTATAAGTAATTTACAAATTCACCCCATGATCTTTTACTTTTGTGATACAGATGCACAAAAATTAAATGGTCATGTACATACAGACTAGAATATAAAACACATCAACGTATATCATAAATATCTAGCTGTCTATTTATTTAAGTATCTATATGTATCTTACTTTATATATATCGTCGCCTGGTACCCACATCACAAGCCTTAATTGAGCTTACCATGGAACCAGGTCGATTTGTGTAAGTCGATTGTGTCCCAAGATATTTATTATTATTATAATATCACAATAAACAATAAAGAAGATTACAAAGAAATACCACCAACCTATATCCATAGAGTGTAAATGTGCAAGTCCCATAGTAGCCTGACGCAGAACTTCCACGGCATCTATTCTGCAGTGATCCAACTTCTTCTCCACGTAATCTTGTAAAGTCGCCGAGCATAGCTCAAGCGCTATATACCTGTAATAAAACATAAATTAGTATATTACGACACGAGTGTGAAAAACATGAAATTAGAAACGAGTGGCGATGTTTTAAAACACGACCGATACGGGATGTTTTAAATCGACACGAGTTACGAATTCCGTTTTTGCACGTGTCTCGTACGACGTTTTTTAGTACAGGTGGCCCTCCGAAGTTTTGGACCTGACGTAAAATGAGCAACTTCTCGCACTAGAGCCTAAAAAAGGCACCACATAAACTATAAAATCTATTACATGTCTTTTTTTCACCATTAGTCCATTAAGGTGGATTTAGACCAAACGAGAATTCGCTCCGTTACACAAAACGTTATTCATCAAAATTCGTTGATTTCGTAGAGTGGGGGTTAGAATGAGAGAATGCTCGTTTGATCTAAATGCACCTTTAAATCCGACAGGCTGCTTACCTACTATATATTGTTTTTTGTCAGATTACCACACACATGACGCAAAAACGCTTATAAGCTAGAAATAGTACATTATTGCAGAGGCCGGGAAAGCGAATTTCGTGGATGAGTATTTTTTGTCGGACGAAGCGAAGCTGAGGCCGACAATTACATACGAATCCACGAAATTCTATTTCCGTCCGAGGCACATATAGGACTTTTCTCCAAACATGCAAGGAAATAAAACAAAATATTTTTCTTGCAAATTGAATAACAATTTAAAAGAAAAAATCTCTTATGATTCCCGCCTAAACTTTTTTTTAATGCATGGTCGTTCATAAAAAATAGTAACGATATCTATGGTTTCATTAAACCGTACCTACACGACCTGACACACCGAGGCGTTTGTAACTCATGATAGAACGAGACGGCCATAGATTTGATCGCCGTCTCTCGCTCTATCCAGACCAGGCGTTTGGTCGTGGCTTTAGAATTTGGCTGTATGCATTTTTTTCAAAGTCCAAAAGTAGTTTTTAAGAAGTAAAAAACAATACATTAATGGATTTTAGTACAATTTCGCGGCCGCAAAAACTGTACAATAATGAAAATCTTTTTTTTTAATTTGAGCTGGTACATAAGAAGGTACTTCGCGTTTCGTTTTTGCTACATTAATGCGAACATTTCCGAGCATATTGGAGAAAAGTAATTAATAGATCTGAATAGTTCGATATGTCGTACATATCTATTCGGTTTGCAGGCCCTTATTTCGCGGCCCCTACAGTAATGTGATATTTTGCCTATATGTTTTTTCATTGCATGTTTGAGAAAAGCACTAGATTAATCTCGGTGGGAAATGGGGATGCCCACATCAGAACTACATATTATCTCCCTGTCTATATGCCTTGGGCCTCAGCGCTTTTCGTCTCAGCCTCTGTAGGTACTAATGTACTGTGCCCTTGTCTTCTTCTTCTTCTCAGTCGCTCCCTCATAGCTGAGGATCGTGACCAACAGTGAAATTCTTCCACTTGACGCGGTCTAAGGCCATATGGACTGCCATCTGCATGGAACCACAAGCTTTCTTCGTGGTGTCAGTCCACCTTATCGGTATTCCACCCCTGGAGCGTCGGCCTTCGACTTTGCCGAGAATAACGTTCTTTTGGAGTGTGCTGATTAGAACGCAAGATATGCCCGAAGAATCTGAGTATCCTCTCCTGACAAATAGTTGAAAGCCGCTTGGTAATATTCAGTTCTTGCAAAATTGACTCGTTTGTTCTAAATGCAGTCCATGGGATCCTGAGCATCCTCCAGCGCCACATCTCAAAAGCGTCGATCTTTTTCCTATCTAGGGTGCCCTTGTAGTTGAGTAAGGAAAGCCATCTCAGCCTCTGTAGCCTAGTTGGTAGTGATTCTGCCTACGAAGCTGGAGGTTCCGGGTTCGAATCCCGGCGAGGGCATTATTTGTGTATTTATTTATCACAAATATTTGTTCCTTGGTCATGGCTGTCTATGTATATAAGTAGCTATATGTATCTATCTATTATATATATGGTCGCCTAAGCTTACCGTGGGACTAGGTTGATTTGTGTAAGATGTCCCAAGATATTTATTTATTATTTATTATCTCACCTGAACTGCTTGTCGCGCTCAGTACAGTAATAGCGCACCACGTGCGCGTGCGCGTCCGACTCGCGCAGAAGCGCCACCTCGCGGTCCGCGAACGTGAAGCACTCCGGCAGCAACCGCTTTACCGCCACCGCTCGCTTGTCGAATGTGCCTCTGGAAATTAAACAATATTCACATCACACACACACACATAATCATCAGCCTATATCTGTATATTGCTGGACAACGGTCTTTCGGGCGTTTGTGCACTCCACTGACTTTTATGGTCCGATATGCCACGCCATTAAATGTACATAGTAGCTTGTGCACTATACGTAATTTTACCGTCCGACATTTTACTTTTCCCCATTCCGGACAGTATTTTTCCGATCCGAGATGACAGCTATGAAAAACGTGTTAATGCTTGTGCACTGCGTCCGGATTAGTCCGGAATTGCACTGACTTTTACCGTCCCCGATAGTCCGATTTTACAAGCCAATCATCCGTTTTTTTCATGCTACTATGCCGCACCTCCGAGTAAAAAGACGGACAAGTGCACAAGCCAATCATGCGTTTTTATCATGCCATATTGGACCATGAAAACTCGGTCTGCCGGACAGTAAAATTCATTGTGGTGCACAATCGCCCTATACCTATCTGTATATTGCTGGACAACGGCCTTTCCTATTGCCTATACGCATTTTTTTATCAAAACAATGTTAGAGCCACTTAATTTTTTGCAGTAAACTTTAAATTTTAAGATGGTCACACCTTGTTATGGGAACTAAGAGATTCGAGAATATTCTTACGTAAGTTAAAGGTGCATTCAGACCAAGCGAACATTCGCGATTCTAACCTCCCACTCTACGAAATTCGATCGTTACACAAAACGTGATTGGTTGATTTCGTAGAGCGGGGGATAGAACAGAGAATGCTCTTTTGGTCTGAATGCATCTTAAGGAAATACGTTAACGTATTCTTTACTTTTTCACTTCATCAGCCTATAATATATCAGTTTACTGCAGGACAACGGCCTCTTCCATTGCCTACGCGTATGGACGGATTAGGAGGTAAATGCCCATAATCGCTACGCTGAGCAAGCAGGTTGGCGATCGCAGTAGTGTGTTTTGAATCAAAACAATGTTAGAGCCACTGAAGTTAAACTTACAATATTGGGATTAAAAGACTATTAATAGGTGAGAAATAAAATTACATTCAATATGAAAGTTGTTACGAAATTCATATTGTTGCCATTGTTGCCACTACGACGAAATGGTAAATAAATCAATTTCCTTGACTATTATCAATTTATTCACCTACACTACGTACGTGCGTGTAGGTCTATAACTATAATGCCCTGTAAATAACGCATGACTCATATATTGGGTTTTGGAGTTGAACCTCCGGTGCTGATATGTCAGTCATAGGCGTCCAAAATGTTACTATCTACTATAAATGACACACGTTTACGTTCAGTGCAGTAAAAGAACATAGTAATTTTAAATTTGACAACTTTAAATCACGTTGTTTGCCATGTGGGAACCTCCGTGCTTGTTATCTTTGTGACGCAGCAAGTAATGCCCGAGTGATTATTGATTTTCTGCCGCTTTCGATGAAATTCTATCGCTTCGAGCACTTTTGTTTATAATTTGTCATACATTGATAGTATATTATCTAAGATAGTCTAGCCGTTGTGAACGGATTAAACGAATTAACCTATTTTAATTACCAGAAAGTACTTAATTACGATTGCGTATTGATTTAGTGGTTTTTACGCTGGCTTATCGTAAAGACCAACTTAACGTTTTCACGCTCATATTTAGAGGCAATTTTGCCGGGAAACTACAGTGAGGTAGTTCGTATTTTCCCCCTGATAACTGACCGATACCCCGACCGAACTGAATAGAAATAACTTTATTCGCAACATACACAAAAAACCACAATATATATCAACGAAAAATAATTTTACAAATAAAAGCGTGTATGCTACGAAATGGCCTAAAATAATAATAAATAATGGGAATATTGATACTATTCACATCAAAACGTATCTTATAATTATAGTACAATAAATCCGTACCTTATTAGCTCACGTTGCAGAAGAAAAACAGATATTGAAACATCTATGTAAAGAATGTGCCCCGTTAAAAATAAACGCACTTTTCACGAAAACTGACCTATGGTCTCTGTTCCGTGCCCTCACCTACGTTCTTAAGTAGTTTTTGTAGTAGTAGTCTAGAACGTGGTGAGTCCTGAAGAGGATGCCGATTGAGTTCGCCACCCAATGGTCTCCCGAAGCAGCACTGCCGTAGCGTGGGATCAAGAATATTCTAGAACTAACCTGTAGACGAACGTTCCCTCGCAGCCCTTGCCTAGCACATGGTCGGTCCTGAATGTTATGCGGCAAAAATTTCGACTTCACCATAACCCAGCTCTCCTAAGGCCTCTCACATCACCGCTTGACGCAGAAACTGTTACCGTTGAACAATAGGGAATATTCTAGAACCGAGCTACAGGCGATCATTCCCTCTCAGCTATTGTCTAGAACGTGGTGAGTCCTTAAGACGATGCTGCCGATTGAGTTCACCACCCAATGGTCTCTCGAAGCAGCACTGCCGTAGCGTGGGATCAAGAATATTCTAGAACTAACCTATAAACGAACGTTCCCTCGCAGCCCTTGCCTAGCACATGGTCGGTCCTGAATGTTATGCGGCCGATTTTGACTTCACCATCACCCAATTCTTCCAGCTGGCCGGTGACTTCGCCGCTTGACGACGTGGAGTGGTTCGAGCCGCGAGAACCGCCCTGAGACAGCTGCTGGAACTCACGGGCCTGAGGACGAATATTTTTTTATAGTTAAGAATGCCTGCATCAATGAGTTTTTAATAACTTCCATATATCGCAGTGGCGGGGCTTTCATGGAACTCGATTTCTACCGGCTTGCCTCCCGTAAGGCAATTCTGTATCTTTTCCTTAAAAACTCGGAGAAAAATCTGGCTAAATCAGCACCGGCTTCCCAAAAGACCATCAGAATGCAAAAAAAATCAGAATGAAAAAAAAAAAGAATGCTCCGCCACTGATATACAGTGTGTCCTTAGCCACTGAACAAAGCAAATGTACATAACCGTTAGGGTATTGGAACTAGTGTCCGCAGTACACAATTGAAGTAGCCGATACAAAGTTTTTTTTTATTTGGAAGAACCTGTAGGTATGTTAGTCGTTAGTAGCTCCTGAGGGAATACTGGCCACATAGAATAGTATTAAAGCTTTTTAAACCTTATGGATTAGATTTTTTTATTTATTTCACTAATAAAATTCTGACTTTTATCAAATTGAATTGCCAAACCTATTGGAAGTTGCACTGCCGGTGCAGTGACATGACGTCATCTCGTATACAGTAGGTTTATTTTTGTTATCGATAATTGGAAATAAAAGTTTATTTAAAAGTTTCATTGTTTTTAAATATTAACGTTAGACGATTTCTAAGTAGTGAACCTACGTAGGGCTTTAAAATTTGTCTCATGGCTAAGGTTACCCTATACTAATTAAATCTCTTGAAGGTACTTAATCTGTTTAAAAACGCTCTTAAGTATTGGCTCCGTATCCTTCTACAATTTGAATGAATGGACGTAATTATAGAATAAAAAAAAAACATAATTTTAACTTTAATTTCTAAATTGTTCGTGATGATAAACAGGTAGGGTATTATTATATTTTTTTTATATCTTTGTGCACAGGTTGTACAATAGATGATTTCTAATCTATTAAAAAAAAGCAATTGTAAACAACTTTGCGCTTGATATCGTTTATTCGTCTTCGAAATTTCCAAGCTACTATTGGGAAAATTAGTTCCGAATACTGTTGGTAAGCAATGAATACCGCTCACGGTTACCAATAACATAATTATCTTTATAATTATGATAATGATATCGTAAAAAAAAGGAATTGATACTTTTTTATAATTTAGCTGCCCCAATTATTTGCTTTTAATTGTTGCTTTCAAAATTCAATGTCATTCATTTCGTGTCACTAGTTGACTTATTTTATGATTATTATTTCAATGATTGTACAGGGAAAACTAGAATTAAAGAAGTATAGGGAAAAACTAGGTTTACAGCAAATACCGAGGCAAAAATATAAATAATATGCGTGCAAACCAGCAAATTAACTGACGCTTATTATTACGTAAAACTGATAACACCATTGCATATGATTCGACGCAATTTGGGTTTAATTCTGCTGGCGGTAGGCTACAGAGTCGAAAAACTACAAGACAAATATGACATAAGTTCATATGCAATCGTTTCTGACTGCAGTTGTATGTATATTGTATCTTTCTATTTTTGTACATTATCTCGAATAAGCACAAATTCTGTACTGCTTGGCAATAATCAATCGCCTTATCAAACTCTCGATTAGTCTCGAGATATTATTACCCGTTACTAATTTTTGGAACTAGATATCGGTGTAAAGACGAAATAATATATAAAACACGCAATATTTAAGTTAATACACCTGGATAAACAGCCGCGCAGAATGGCTAACTAACCGATTGGTACACAAACATCTGTATAGAATGCTTTTGAATGTCAAGTTGTCAACTCTCAACTGTAGTAGTTCTGTGACATTGTACCCTATTTTCAGTAAACAGAGTTCATAATACACTAAACATTTTAACGCGTTCCTTTAAGACTTTCAAAAGACGCATTACACGAAATTATAGCTATGATATGGTGTTTTTTTTTCGACCGTTCAAATTCTACGTAGTGAATGTGTAGGTCATACTCACCAATTTTTACTATGGGGACAAAGTCGAAATCGCGAAAAAAAAATCAGCTGTTTCATACAAATTGGCGGCATTACGCCGGCCGAAATGTATGAAACAGCTGATTTTTTTTTTTCGCGATTTCGACTTTGTCCCCATAGTAAAAGTTGGTCAGTATGACCTACACATTCACTACGTAGAATTTGAACGGTCGAAAAAAAAACACCCTGTATGCTTTTGCCATGTATTACAGGAGTTATTATTAAATATTATACACTAATTAATTATTATATACTTCAAACAAATTCGTAAACCTTGAGTATACCTTGTCAGCTTTCAGCTTATTAGCTCACGAAATATTAACAGACCTTATGCCGCTTTCTCATCTGTTTCAGAATAGTTTTGCAGAATAATATGTTTTTAAGCGATATCCTAGTCAAATACCCTTATTACGAAACTTATTTTGTCAATATCCATCTTAATTTGTCCTTTATCTGTTGGAGCTACACAAATAATTTACTATTATCAGATCACAATCAACAAAGTAATCATAACATACCTGATACCGGAGATACCAAAACATGGTAATGACTAATCCGACCAAGATGATAAGCGCCACTTTCAGCGCCTTATTTTCTTGCTGATGAAGCCATATATAGCCCCGCTTGTACCACAGGTCTGGCCTGAAGTTGAAGGTAAACCCTTCAAAAAGTTCATCCGTTTGAACCGATACAGACACCTGCATTGAATTCTCATTTGTTTCATTTTCAACGTCATTTTCGACGTCTGATACCTGGCCGTTAATTAACTTTATGGCATCATTGTCGTTTTTAAATAGAAAGTTTGTGTTAGGCAACGAGGGCGACCAGGCAGTCGTTAATTCTGGCACTTTGTAGTGTCCGAGCAACAAGTATGGTGCTGAAACGTGTACATTTAAATCGTTTAATTTATAATGCACATTTTTATATGGCTCGTATTTTTTCTCCGTGTTTTTGTTTTCAGTTGCCGAGGGGCCTTCGAGGAGCAAAGGCTGTGTTTGCCCCGTGGATATAGTTATAGTGTTTTTGTCAACTAGAGACGACAAAGCATATAGGCCGTGGTTGTGTTCGCCGACATACAATGTTGGGCTGAAATAAAGATGAAACATTCGTAAGAAAAATAAAATAAAAAGGGAATCACTTCTGAAATACAATTACAGCCGGATTTATGAAATGGAAGTTACCTTACGTAATTTTAATTTCGTCGACGTTTGAAAATCATAAGTTATTGCAAGTCTTGATTGTTGAAAACATTATTTCATACGTTTAAATTCCTACATTAAATAATAAAAATGTTTAGGTAATAATAGACATCTGTGAGATTGTGGTCACGCTTCGTAGCACAAGTGATCAAATAAATTAATAGTATTCATAATATCGTCATATAACAAAACAATTCTGAGTACTTACTACAATTCAATATTAGAGTTTTTTATCCCCTGTCCATTGCTCAACGTTGTCGCGTCTTCCATGATATGATCCAACGTGTCATCGCCAATCGAGTTGAACGGCACAGATATAAGACCGTCTCTATCTAACAGGTAGGCGCCGACCACCGGGGTTTCGAAGTGGTGTGACCACACGAGGTCGCCAGTCTTGCGGTCGAACGACATGACCCGACCGTTGGATGTCGACGTGAAGTGGATTATGCCTAAAATGCACACAACGGGTTAAGTACCTATAGGGTAGGGATGGCAATTGAGTTAACTACATATTTAGGAGATAATGTCCGTCCCAGTTGTGACTTTGTACGTAAGTGTGATGGGGAGGCAATACTTCGTTCGTGGTTCGCGGTAGGGCCGCAGTTCAGCAGAGAGGTGCGAAGATCACAGAGGTTCTTTCGAAAGAAATAAAGCCCGGATGAGTGTCGACGTCAAATCGATTATGCCCACAATGTGTTCGATACTCGTAATGAAATATTGGAATGCCAATATACGTGACCGATCTGAGTGACGTAGTTTTTTGTCACTAGACGCAAATGAAATTTACCTAATCCGCACAAAATGGTAACGTAACGACTTGAGCATCAAACTGAATGGGTAAACATCAAATTAGAAAATGTTGTAGTAATCAATCTTATATACTGAAGAATTTGATTTTATATCGACCTATAACTAAGTACCAAGTAAAGTATCTTACTGGCTGCAGATAGATACGCAATCTTACACCTACCATACGCAATTTTATTAAGGTTAGGTTATAAGTCGAGCGGCAAGTAAATTGTATAACCAACTTCGTAAAATTAAATGCAGCTATAAAGTGCAGTGCAGGATTGTTTGAAGGTCCGTTATATATGTTTTAATTATCGAAGGCTAATTTAGAAATTACTTTTAATAGTAGAACAAGAGTACACAAATAGATAGAAAGTCGAGGCTTCGTGATAAAGAACCGTGATGCGGGTTAACCAGGTTCATTGAACGCATTATAATCTACACAGTAAATATTTGCATTACTAATTTTCCTTTTTATCGTACCCAGAGATAAATGAATTTACACATACATGATTTTCAGGGCTTAGAGCTTTTTTCTGTACATTATTCTTTAAATATTTCATACAACAAATTCGTCACAAATTGGTGGCCCAATAAATTTTCAAATTCACGCTTTTTTGTCTAGTAACGCTGGAGACAATTGTATCAAGTTTGTTAGAGAAATTGTTTAAAATTGTACATTCATTATGCTTGACTCAAGTTCATTCAGGCGAATTTAAGTTCCAGCCGTTTTTCATTATCATTACACATACGACACCTAGGCTCGTAAACGTCTCTCAGAAGCCGGCGTACCCTTTAGGCGGGCAAGAACTATAAACCGACGTGTCACGCCAAAGAACCCGCCAGGCGCGCTGCTACTAACAGAGAAGTTAGTAAGTCGATTTGGACTCCCTAACTATAATGTTAACTCATTTGTTCTGCAGATGTGAAACACTAATTCATTGATTTGGAATCAAAACTCATATCTAATGCTAGCTCGTTAATCTCATTCTGTTTGTCTCACATCTGCAATTCTTTGTTATACACTGTCTACCTCGCTTTAGCTGATTCACGTTTATACAAGGTCTATTTATAGCCGGACGGTTTTTATTCAAGCACACGTTCAAAGAACCTGAAATATACTCGTATTTATGGTGTCCATTCATTTTACCGACAAACGTTTAATCGAATTTCATTTCATCGACAACGATTCATCGAAACTTCAGTACTAGGAATTTCGTTTGGCATTTTTTTGTTACACATACTGTTCAATTAAAAAACTTTTACTGCTCTGAAAAACTATTCAACGAATATCACTTGGTCAGTGATTTGTTTCAAATTATTTTAATTGTCTCTACTACATTGAAATTCATTTATTCGACGTATTACTACAATACATTTTTATATGTCGTACATTTATACATTTTTCGGCTGGGTTGGAAGGGGGCTGAGGACTTAGAAAAAATTCGATGGATGTTGGTGGCATTATGACACGTATTTTTTATTAATATAGCGTGCAGAATACGCTAAAATAAGCATGTTTTGTAGGAAAAACTTTTTCCCAAAATCAGCCTCTATGTTCATAATTGTAGTTTTGAAAGTAAATATTTTGAAAAAAAATGGCCGTGTGAGCGAGCGAAGCGAGCGAACAAAACCTTCCGGGGCAGATCCGACTCGGATAGGTTAGGTTAGAGGAGTCGAGGTTATTTTTTTTATTGCAACCCAGAAACGAAATATTACAAATTGAAATAATATTACGCGTAATAAATATTACTAAATTTAAAACAAATTGAAATAAAAAATCCCGTAACAAAAAACCTCGATATAAGCTACACACAAAATAACTCAAATACCATTTAAAAGTCCTTGATTTAAATTTATTGGAAACGATTCTTCGACAGAACGACTTGTCGATGAAATGAAAATACTTGAATCGTTGTCTTTGAAACAATATTCGATTAAATGTTTGTCGGAGATTCAAGGGTAAACCCCAGTACCTAGGTGCCCGTAACTCGAATACGGGCAGGTTTTCGGAGGACGAAGCTAGATCGATTTCGAGCCCTTGAAAACTCCTATACTTATAGCAATTCCATAAATTCGATTGTTTAACGGTATAAGAATAATTTGTTACTTGGTTCTTTTTTCTGCGGTCGAAAACGAGGCGTGTAACGCAAGTAAGTGCCTAGTTACCTACACCATTTTCACACAAATGTTTAACTGAATTTCCCGCCCACCGTGTCGAACGCAAACATGAACGCGTTATTGTGACTGATTAGTAGACTTAAATAAAAAAAGTCTTCTATAATCCGTATCTTATTTGTCGAAAAAAATAACCCTACGAAAATATCTATTAAAATTTTGTTCATCATGACGCAGTATGTCTTTGCACTGTCAGTAACCCAGAAAAAGAGTGACGCAAGTAACGAGTTATCAACGTTGCACTTGATCTTCATGCGTATTGCCGTACACCAGACTTCCGTACCTACCCAGGCGCAACATATTTACATAGGTAATTACACAACACAACGTTTAAACCTAATACGGGCGATAAATTAAACCAGGCAAAGGATTCATTAGTGCAATCAGGTTTTTATAAATTACATTTGATTTGACAACAATTCATTCATTACAACAATTCGTTTTTTGCAGATCTTCTGACCAGCAGTGTAGCTGTAAAACGCGCGATTGTTTTGTTCGTTAATCGCAGCGTTAGTCGCATGCGTTTGTTTTTTTTTACGGATTTTTCAACTATAACGCAGAACGCAGTCGTGGAAAGCCCATAGCGTTGATCGCGTACATCTAATGCAGCCTCCTAAAGGTGCGTTTAAACCGAAAGAACTTCGCTGTTCTAGCGCCCGTTCTATACGAAATCAACCAATCACGTTTTGTTTACTGATCGAATTTCGTAGAGTGGGAGGTTAGAACAGCGAATGCTCTTTTAGTTTATCCGCACCTTAACGCGGCGTCCAACGCACAAAAAAACCGCGCGCTTAAACATTATTTTGACAACTACGACATCCGGGCCACATTAATATTTATAGATAAAAAATATATACGTCTATACTTATTAGGTATGTCTTATACTCACCCCAATATTAAATTTACACCCTGCGTTACCTGTTTCCGTAGTACGGCGCTTTTTGTAAGAAAATTATACTCTTCGCTCTTACCATTCATCGCCATACTCGAGGCCAATTTAATTTAATTATCAATTTACTCACCATAGTCATTCATCATCTCCTTCCCCATAGCCAGCGCCGAGTAGTCAAAGAAGGTGACGTTCCACTTCTGATCCTCATTCTTGGAGTCGTGCATGAGTATGTTGTACTCTGTGCGCGCAACGTATATCCCCCGCTTTTTATCCGGGAAGCAAGTATCTGCTTCGTCGCTGTTAAAGATCTTCGCCTTATCGAAACCTAAAAAAATTAAAGCGATGACAACGCATTCATAGAGCTAGACAAAAATATTGTTTGTATAAATGTAGGTATTCAATCGTGCAACTGCCGAACAATGCCTTACTTATTCAGTAGTGTCGAGACTTATTACACTTTTAAGTATCTGCATCTGCAACATCACCTGACGTCACATTCACCTGAATCTTAACACAATGCACTGTTTCAACTGTTCAACAGTTCTAAGAAGATCTTGTTCCGGCGCAATTTGTGTACCTATAGATCGATGATTAAAATAAGTTCTAGTTTTATACCTTGAAACAAGCTGTTTACCTGACACATGTTCCCGCGACCCGGTCAAAGGATCCAGAATAAACCACGTGTCACTCTTCTTCCCCGTGTACAGTATGCCCTCGGTAGACCTGCAAGGGGCATTGGCGACCAACTCCGGTATAGTTAGCGGCATTTTCTTGAGCATCTGCTGGTCGCCCCGGGGACCATACATATAAAGGAAGCCGTGTCGGGGATCCGGCAAAAACTGGGGCATGAGACCATCGTGCTGGTTGGGGACCTTTACCACGGGTTCTAGAACAATGTGAGAAGTGAATTGAGAACTGCGAGCACAGATATAGTGGGCGTAGCGTTTGGAAATGGTAATGGTAGACTATTCGAGAACATATGAAGTAGGTTAAATGTAAGCTTGATGCTTGACTTAAAACACGTACATTGTTATTTCGTGGCTATACTCGTACTTGCTTACTAAATATCAGATCATACCATCAGCCTATGTTAGTCCACTGCTGGACGAAGGCCTCTCCTATTAACTACGCGTATAGACGATTAGGAGGTAAATGCCCATATTAGCCACGCTGGGAAAGCGGATTGGCGATCGCAGTAATGTGTCCAGTATGATGACACTTCAATCCCTTAGTCGACTGTTACGACACCCGCGGGAGTTGGGGCGGTAACAAATGTATTCTTACTGCCGTCACCACATGGCTAAACCTTGGATCAACAGCAATCAATTCATGGAAATGTCACCTTTCTGTCACTCTTAAATACGGGTCCTTTTTCCATCAAGTCAGTGTTGCAGATACGAGGTAGCGTAAGTAGGTATAGCGGCGATTTATGCCCGGTAGCCGATTTACGAAGTTTGGGGATAATACTTAAAAAGCATTGCGCTTCTGCTTTCATAGTCCAAACGGTAGAGATTGGTACTAAATAAACGTGCATAATATGCCTCATTGCCGCATATTTCTAATACTTACCAGTACCTAGCATTTTTCCTAGCAATGAAAAATAAGAAAGGTTCAACGTCACAACCACCACACTGGTAAGCTATGACGCATTTCGCCATACCTACGTAACAATATTTTAAATGTCTTTCTATGGTGTGCCTAATTTACACGACATAGAGTACATAATGTAATGCGTCTTAAAACGTAGTTACTAAAAATGTGCTAAGAGAGCAGAATACGAAGAGGTACGTGACCTCACTTACATAATCTCTGTTAGCAAGATGTTTAAAATATACAATAGAATGCACAAAAATATAAAAAGTACACAAAAAAACGCCACAAAGTCAATTTTATGACGAAGTAATTTATCGATCGACCACATGGACCTCTCGGAAAGTGGTTACAAAAACGTTATCTACAATCGACATAACTGAACACGCGGTAATGACTCATAATGGTCCATATTTGATTACTATTACTCGAAACAGACGACCATAAAAGCGTCTATTATTACTGCAGTAAGATAAAATTCAGATAAACAAGTGGGTTTCAAAATAAATGTCATTTGACTATGTGAAGCTGATATTTAAGTATTGACGATACTTAAAATCCAATAAAAAATTATACAGATAAATCCAATGCTCCAATTTAGGAAAAACGTTAGTTAATGACTTTTTAATAATATCTGTTGTGATATAATAACTAATAATAAGTCATGTGGGAAAATTATATAGCCTATCCTTGATTAAATCATTATTTTGGACAGCATTTGTTGAAAGGAAAATAACATCCATAAACCGTAAATAAACAGATTAAAATGAAAGTTAAAAGTATTATACAGTATGTAAACTTCTGAAAGGCATATTAATTTTTTTTTATTCTTTATAAAATTATTTCTTGTTTCATTAATATAATAAACCACCACTCAACTATGTCAAGTATTTTGAGGTTTGACTTTCCATATACATACATACAAAAAAAGATTACTCAAAACTTATAGTATACTCAAAAAATTGCGAACCTACTGCTATAAGCTTGCAAATTTATTTTTCCATTGATCACTTTAGGGATACATTTCGTAATTTTACATATTCTACAGGTATATACATATCATTATCATCATCATCATCAGCCTATGATAGTCCACTGCTGGACGTAGGCCTCTCCTATTAACTATGCGTATAAATATATTAGGAGGAGGTAAATACATATATTTAAATATTATAAAATTACAGTTTTACTACTGCAGTTGAATAATTCAACTTAAGTGATCACAATCCTCAGACATGAGGGAACAACCAGGGGCTTATTTCTCGAAAGCTTGTAACTTGGATTACAAGCGGAAGTCCTTATCTAATTAATAGTGTTAAAAAGAGACTTCCACTTGTATTACAAGTTACAAGCATTCGAGAAACATGCCCCAGAGACAGAGAATATTCATACAGGGAAATTACACATCTACCATTTAACAATTCGTATGGTTACTAACACCATTATTCGCTCCATGAAATAAATTAGGGGTGGAATAGGAATATGCCATAAATGGGGTACAAAAACCGAAACATAATGTTCCACAAAAACAAAAAATTTAAACAGATAAGCCAACAGGATGGTTTTTATACCTTCTGGTTTTTGTTGCTAGTGATTAGTGATAACTTATTATCTCACAATATTTATAAATGAACACTTATCCTGTTATCTGTTAGCTGTTAATGTTCATAGGATTTCTTATTTATTGATAGATAAAATATGATTTTTATAGCACTTTCCAAAAAGGTTTTATATAACCCAATAATTTGTAGACAGACATTTATTTACATCAAATATTTATCGTTTCTATTGAAGATCCTACAAGTGCCTGTAGTGTGTATAATGAAAAATAATTAAATTAAATTTGAACCTTAAAGCTAACCTTGAACCAAGAGATTTCAATGTTATAACTGCCATATAAGGCTTCATATACATTAGAGGCTTAAGGCTTGGTCAACGAACACTTTTTGAGAGTGCAGCATGATCGGGATATGATGAAAGACATTGTTTGATTTATCAAAAGCAATACAATAGTAGGCAGAATCTTTTGACACAACCCATTAGATTAAGAGATAATTAGTTGAATTTGCCTGACAGTTACATTTGCCCACATGACCTTACTCTTCTAAATTCAAAAAATCTAAAACATTTTTTAAATATTAAAAGTAAAGTACCTAATTATCAACAAGGAGATGCAATGTCAAAAACTTTGTTAACACAGGTGTGCCTGTGCCCACCATGACATAATCAACAGCTACTCTATTTATCTTTTGTTTTCATAAATGTTTTAATCTACCATTCTAGAACATACCTACTACAAATAATATGGGCTACAGTAATTGTAGAGATATGGTATCACTTTTTAATACTAATAAATAAGCATTCATTCAAAAATAGCTTGTAGGGTATATCAGTCACATTCCAAGTTTGGTGTGGTTGATATTGTCTTTTATTGTAGCACTTTCATTTACTAAGTACCCATACATTTCTGAGAATTAAATGTGAGTGGTCATATCTTCTCCATAATATTATAAATATAGAAACATTGGAACATATATGTATGCATTTTTTTACCTACTCTCACACACTTCCTTTAAAAATGATTACACAGGAAAAACTTATTGATGACTAGCGGGGTCCACACTGAATAAGCAGCCTCAATATAAAATAATAAATTTAATCCATACAAATGATATATTTAGCAATAACTTTCCATGCATATTTATTTCTTATTTTTTTATACAGGGTGATCAATCCAAATGGATCAGTATGGAGGTTTTGGAAACCATAACAGATAGAGAATTCTTGTCTTAGGAACCATGAGATTGATTTTAGTAAAAAGAAAACCATACAAAAATATGTGTACTCAGCCGAGGAATTGAACCCACTTTTTGAAAAATAAAATTATGTTAATTTCATTTGGATATTGATTGTGTAGCTCTTTAATTTATTATTTTTGTAAGTGTATGAATGCAGTTTTTCTTTTTACTAAAATCGATCTCATGGTTCCTAAGACAAGAATTCGCCATCTGTTATGGTTACCAAAACCTCCATACTAACCCATTTGGATTGATCACTTTGTAAATTATGGTATTTTTGTTTATTTCATTAGCTACTTTAGTATAATGAAACAGGATTATTAATGTTAAGACAACAGTTACAATTCCGCAGTAACATCATGTAAGTTACAGTTTAAAAATGGTCCAAATGTAAGTGTAAATAAAGCTAAAGCTAAAGCGGCCGAAAAGCTAAAAACTCATAAGTACAGGGGTCTTGGTCCCGAATACATTTTCATGCCATTCGGGGTTGAGACCCTAAGCCCGTGGGGTCCCAATGCTATCCAGCTCTACAAAGAACTCGCCAAAAAGCTGGTCGACACCACCGGTGACCGAAGAGCTGGCAGCTTCCTCGCGCAAAGGATTAGTATTGCCATACAGCGGGGAAATGCTGCCAGCATTCTCGGCACCATGCCATGGGGGCCCCATTTTTTAGATGTATTTTAGGTTTATTTAATTTTAATTTGTTAGTTTTAATTTAGTGTTATTTATAAGGTTTTTTATTTACCTATTTATTATGTAATTATAGTGTAAATATATCTACAGATGTATACAGTACTTGGTTAAATAAAAGACATCACTTACACTTGCATCATATATAAATAAACTTGCATTAAAATGGTTAAATTTGAAATTTTTGTTAATTTCATGGATTTATATTATAGATAGATAAAATCACTATGAAGACTTACCATCTTTGAGTTTCCATATAATATTACCAGAGTGGGGCTCGACGGCCACCATGCCGCCTCCTACCGTAGCGAACAACAGAGGCCGGTCATCACGCGCGCGCGACAACTCTGTGCTCTCCTGCAAAACAACACTAATCACAATCTCACCACACTCTCATTCAGTGTCTAATTATTTCAGTAGTAATCATTATATGCCTCGAGCAATCAATGCGATGCACTTGGTAACTCTCACGAACCTTCGATTCCTTGTCTACTATAGATCCGAGGCCGTATGACCCCAACACAAACAATGTTATAAACAACAGGCTCTTCATCTTTTTATTTCAATACACCTTAGTAAACACAAATATTAAATCACATTATATTAGACAATAACAATGAAACGAATCTATTACAAAAGAAAATATTTGTCATGTACATGTTTTGGCCACAAGTTCGACGGAAATTATGTTCTTTTGACATTGACAGCATGACAGCAAACGTCGCCAAGCGAATGGTTGAATGAATGAATGTTTATTTGCTAGGGAAGGTTAATTAGCCCTTATATTCACGACCTGTAATTTTCTCAAATTACTTCGCTCTTGGCTCGCACTACATGGAGATAAAAATCGTTTTCTCATTATTCCTATTATAAAAAAAAACTGCACTATTTTCTAGCGCCAAAATGCCTTATACAAGTGTATTGCGGGTATATTTCTTTCGTATACATTACGTCGAACCATGAGTAATGTGTATTTATGACTTTATGTCAATCATAAACTACAGACAATGAACAAAGTATAGACAATTTCTATATGACCTCAACAAAAACAAGCTGATTTGATTTGACGTTTTGTTTGTCTTGTCTTGTCACGTCACGAACAGAAACAATTTTTCAATAAGCGAGTGATAAAAAATTTAATATAAATTAATTTCACGACCTTTGTAATACGTGAACTAACTAAAAGATGTACATCCTCAATTAAAATGACC
>JALPQI010005389.1:0-67329 GCA_025490895.1 Thaumatotibia leucotreta
GTGCGGGCAAAGCCTGCAACCACGCTCCGGCCTCTGGTCTTGATACCGCCTTGAGTCTAGCTAAATCTACACCCGCGGCAGCAGCAATGAGACGATCCAGTTCTCTCTTGGCACCAATATCATCCCAGGCTCTTTGAACCTGCGGATCCTCAGGTATAGCCGCAACCGGGTATCGTTGTGTCCATTTGGCCATTGCATCAGCCAAAAAGGGAATGGCTACAGTGCCATCGTGAGAATGTAAAATTTTAGAGACCAGGCTACTGACGCCATGTCCCGATGCGAGAAAAGCAGGCAGTCCCACGTCCCCTGCACGCCGTAAACCTAAGCCTCCATGTCGTATGGGTAGAGAAGCTTGACTCCAGTGATCATCAGAAAGTGATACATTCAAAATAATTTCTGCGGTGTCCTTTAGAGCATTGTCAAAAGCAGATACTTCAGCCGGAAATAACCATGTAGGGGTAGTTCTTAAGAGATACGTTATTTTCGGGACCGCAAAGCACATTCTTAGTAGGACCAGGGCGACATGGGCGCCGATATTATTGAGACGCTCTTGGACTAACAAAATGAGCCGTCTCCTTGTCTCTATAGCCTCTGGAATAGCCTCTGTGAATATCGGAGAGCCCAAAAGGTGAAACGTGTTGCGTGACAATTCTCTGAGGCCAGGGAGGATGGATGTCAAAGATGCTAACAGTGAAGAGGAAGTGGGTCCACAGCAGAACAACTCACATTTCGACGTATTTACTTCCAGTCCCAACTCTTTAAGACGAGGAAGAAGTAGAGCCAAATCTTGCTTTATAATGTCTGGTTTGCCACCCAAAGTTCCGTCGTCAAGGTACCAAGCATTAAGAGGTGACCTTAGAGATTGTATGGCCTTATGAATGGCAAGACTGAAAATAAGCGGCCCCAGTGGATCTCCCTGCTGCGCGCCCACCTGAGAAACTATCAGGGAGTTATTATAAAATAGGTTGGATGGAGAGTGGTAAACTTGATAAAGGAAGGGATATAATGATGGTATCTGTTCTTCCACTTCACTCAAGATTACATCTCTTTCAACTGAATTAAAAGCATTTTTGAGGTCTAATTTAATGATGACGCAATCTGTGTTATTAGGCTCTGCTGCAAAAGTACGTGTGGCGTGAATGGCAGCTTCGCACCCCCTTTTGTGTACCAAAGCCTAGTTGGTGGGGCTGGAGGTAACCAGCCATCCGTTCCCTAACCGCACGGCAACCCAGTTTAGCAACTAAGCGGCGAAAGGTGGTTCCGACAGCAATTGGCCGTATGCCTCCTTCTTTCTTAGTTAAGGCGCACAATGACGCACCATATAAATAAGGAGAAACTTCTGGGTTAAGTTGCCCACTCAGTAAAAAGTTGCAAAGCTTAACAATACTCTCTAGCAATCGTTGCCCATTGTCACCGGCAGAGCTCGCGGTTAACTCTTTCAAATGGGCTGGTCTAATACCGTCTAAGCCCGACGAGGAGCCATTGTGAAATGTCCCTAAGGCTTGAACCACATCATCTAAATTGACGTTTAAGGCTTGACAGGACCTATTGGGCTCCCGAGGGAAGGTTAGAGGGCGGGAGGGCGATGGGTGTTTCGATTGCAAGGAAGCAAGGGTTTCAGTACCCGGAGGTGCTATCGAATCGTCTGACATCAACAGGCGAGCGGCCCCTCGTACATCACCCTCGAATACTTTGGACTCGATAGTCCTCAGTAGAGACGGCGTGTGCCGGGAAGCGTCCGAGATTCCTAGGGTTCCAGAAGAGATCGGTAAAGAACTAATCGCAAGTATATTACGCTTCACTTTAGTAGTGAGATTGCCAGGGCCCTCTAAATCAGGCGCTCTAAGCGCCGAATATGCAAAGGTTAGTAGCGAGCACCAATCGGCAGTTTCATTAGTCTCAGTGCACTTATTAATAATGTTACACAATTTTTCCGCTGCCAGGTTTCTCGCCCCTTTTGGTACATGACGGAGCACCGGCACGGATGTTTTAAGGGCGCTGAGACTGTCAAGAGTAATACCTGATGATTGCGTGACCTGTGTAGTGACGTGGCTGAGTTGACTGGGCTGACTACTGGGAGTTGCGCGTGCAGACGAAGGCTGGTGGCGCTGACGGGCGGCGTGAGCTGCGTCCTTGTGTAGGCGACCAATATGAATTTTAAGGCCGTGTGATGTAAACTTCCGAGTTGATGTGGGGCAATGAGGACAAGTCAGTATATGGGAAGGGGAACTCATTATTGGACATTAAATTAATATTATAAACTAAATATAAAAAATACAGCTATACGTAAATTATATGAAAAACACAGTAAATTAAAAAAACACTCCTGTTCCGGAACAATCCTTTAACACTCACCTGTGGGTTTGTAGGGTCGATCGGTACACTTTTCAGTTTTACATTATCGGGAACGCAATATCACTTATCTTAACAAGAATATCAGAAAACAGAATAGCATATAATCTATGCACTAAAATAAATTTGCTCTTGTAAATACTAATGACAAGCAGCTGTCATGTCGCCACAGCGCAGAGAATTCGTGGCGCTCGGGCTGCGGCCCCGGCACGGAGGTTACAACACTTGCAGCCTGGGTTGTACAGCGAGGTAGATCAGGGAAAACGATGATAATGTATATTATGAGATTTCACTAAAGAACACATAATTTTCACTTCAGAACCATATTTGGTAGTGGCTCGATTTTAATTGATTGTATTATTTCCGGAAGCTTTCTTATGCAATTGACCGCTAATTTTGATTTCAGGTTTTCCAAAAGAATAGTATTAAATGATTTTAGTTGGAGAACATTTGTTTTCTTGTTTGACGTGTCTGACAGCTTTTCCTGACATTATTATTTTTGATTATTTAGATGTAAGATGTAAGAGTCTAATTCTCACTCGATTTTTTTGTGTTTTGTTCATGTTCTATTCATTTAAAAGTTTTTGATCTTGAACTATATGTATTAATATTTATAACATGTATCAGTACATATCTGATATTCAATGCAGTACATCCTTAACATCCTTATAATTAATGAATGAATAAAATTTTATTTCGGATAAGTTACAATCCATAGCGTGTTAGTATATCTTATACTTAAGGTTAATATTATAATTTTATGTATTTGTATAAAAAAAAATATGTAAAATTTTATGTATTGTAAAATTTAATAATGGGCAACCAAAAGTCATATACCTAAGGTGAGAAGTACTTAATAATTCAACAGTTAAACAATTATTTGAAGCAACTTAACACAGTCTTGTTAAATTTAGCGACTACACTGTAGCTGCTCACGATTATATATAATTAGCACATTTAGCACAAAGCCATTTTCATAACTAGGTCAAATAGAAATTTGTCACGAGTGTTCGAGAATTCGGTTACAGACGTTGTAGTACACCAATTTCATGTTCTATATAGCTACATGGTAAAGGGCATTTTACCCAAGGGCAAGAAGTCTTTACTTTCGTATGTGCCCCTGAAAAGGATTAATAAAGCGTATAAAGATAGCTTTCTCTGACTGTACTGTAAAAATACACAAATATGTACAGTATAGGTACGATCGGTTTCATCAATTTTGATCCTTGCGTTTTAGACACAAATTCTGAAATGTATATTAGTGGTTCTCTATGTATTTCACTTATCGTGTGCTGCTAATATTTTTTTCGAATGGTTTTCTCGTACGCGGATCCACGTTCCGGCATACGAGGGCTTAAGTTTCATCTATTATATTGTTGAGCTTATCATGGAACTAGGTCGATTTGCATATGAATGTGCCATGATATTTATTGATTTATTTATTAAATGTAATTGAAGGTGGTACTAAAGTCGGAATCACAGCAACAGACAGACTTCTCTTTAGATTTAAGTAGTTTAAGTATCAACATTGGCTACATTACACATGACATCATCAGCGTACCTACATAATTATATTCCACTGCTGGACTGTAAATGCCCATAATCGCCACACTGGGAAAACGGATTAGTGATCCCAGTAGTGTATATAGAATTCTACATCTACTATGATGACGCTGCAACCTATCATCAATCTTCAATGTCATCAGGTCAGTGATACTTTAATCCCTCAGTCGAAATATTGTATGACCTAGGTAGCGTAATTATTATTTTTATAACGATAAGACGTGGAACGATTAATAGATTCAGTAATATTTAATTATCAATAAGTGAATTCTATTAAAATTATGTTTTTTGCTGATCATCGAATCCCAAAATAGAAATTTAATTTAGGGGTCAATCACCTTTTAAGGTTTTTCTGACCATTCTCAAGGGTTTTGAAAATACTAAAGCCAGCCAATAAGAATGAAATCTTAATGGGTTTTTTGCGCTGCAGCATCTTTATTACAAACTGATTCGGACCGTATTATTAAAAAGTATTTAATTTCAATCAAATCAAAAAGCAATCGTGCCTGTTTGCTTCAAGGAAAAAGAACAAATAAAAGGTGAACCTTCCTATCGTGTTGGCCTACCGAGAACTCCGAACTTCGTAAATTTCGGGGATTTATCTCTGTCACACTAACGAAGGCGTCATTAGATTGACAGAGACATCAAAATTTGCGAACTTTGGAGTTCGCGATAGGACCGCAGGATAACGAACCTGAGCGTTCTTTAGGGATCAAAAAACAAAATTTATTGGGTCACATAAAAATTCTTAGCCATTTACGTAAATGCATCCATGGTAGCGAGTGGAAGATACGATATCGCACACATAAGGACACGTACTTAATATAAGATACTGACGAGATTGATAAAGAAATAACGACATAGTTACGACCGTTTCTCGACCATCTAAAGCATATATTTCTAAAAAAGTTCCTACAGAATAAGAGCTTGCCAAAACCGTAGATAATGTTTTAGTTTATTATAAGATAAAGCTGTGAATTTATGTACCTTTAGGTAAAACCGGGTTTACGAAAATGCGTTCATGCCTTTAGAAATGCTAATAAATCTGAGTTGGTAAGAAATTTCGTAACCCTTAAGGCTCGCAGACAGGCGTTGCCTTACTTTGGCATGCTGATTGTTGTCAATGTTTTAAATGAGACTATAAATATAATTTACTTGTGAATCCAGGAAAGGTTACGTTGGGAAACCTGTATGGATTTACTGCATTAACAAAGATTGATAAGAATCTAAAGGATAACGCTAAACAAACAAAAGGGAAGGCGAAGGTAAGTTACTCCAAATAAAGAGCAGAAACTATATCAGAAAGAAGGCTGAACAATTGATTTGACACTAACACCATTGGGATCATTTTAGGGGCTGTAAGCAAGAGGAAATGAGAGCTGAAGACATTAAGAAAAATAGGTATTTGAGTAAACTATTGGTGTCACTTTAAATGGCCTAGAGTTCCGATACACATGAGAAAGAGACACTTGTAGCTTTTCCTAATAATTCCTAAGTAAAATTGGCGAAAACTGGATTTCGTACTCCACTGTTTCCTGCTCTAAAATTAGACCGATAATACTATTTATTCTAATTTTTTTGTTAATATACGTGATATTTTGTTTTCTTCCAGATCCAGGGAGGAAACAGGCACCTCCCATTTCCTCTGAGGTGGAACAAAATTTGACAATAATTTGGCCAACTTTATCGTACTCGTTTTTTTTACTTTATTGAAGAATATGGCTATATTGTTTTGCTACGTTCTGCTGTTTAGTTTTTAAACTTTATGTTGAACATACTCGTACTTAATATACGTACTTGCTTTACTGGGTGCGTATCATAATGAATACGCACTTTTAGTATAATTACAGTTTACAAACGTTCATAACGTATACTAACGTTAGGTATAATGTATTAAACATCTATTTCCAAATAGTATAATACAAAAATAATATAACGTTAATAATATATACCGTTGTTTAGTCTAACGTACATATTAACGAATTCCGTTTCATATATCAATATAAAGGTATAAAAGTTAAAACATATACTAACATCTGATATAACGATATAAATATAACTGCCAGAAAAGTAAGAAAGTTAGGTTAAGTTCTACAAAAAGGTATACGTTATATTACTTATCCTTTTCAATCCGTTCTACCCTCGAAACCTAAGCAACCCAAGTAATAAATCAGGGTAAAACCGACTTGGATTGGTTAGGTTTCGAGCGTAGTTTCCCGGATAAATAAAAGACCTACTTACCTTTAATTCATTGTTTACGCATCGTCATCCTTGTGAAACCAAAAAAAGGGGGGACGGGGGGCGTAGCCCCCCACAAGGGGGGCTCGGGGGGCGGAGCCCCCCGCATTAAAAATAAATTTTTACATCCCCTACTCTAACCTGGATAGGTTCGTTAGGTACCTTTTATCCCTTAGAGCAGAAATAGAAGCCCCGCGCAGCGGGGCTTCGTCGACCGGTTCCCAGGTCTAAATCGCTTCCTATACGGATACGGCTTAATAAACGGATACATAGTAAATCAATTTCAATGAAATATAATGATAATTCTATAGTTTAATTATCAAAAAATTGTAGGGGCTTATATTTTGTGTAAGATAGTTGTTTTGTATATTAGATTATTTCAATGTTATACCAATTAATCGTTATCGTAAACGATATTATATGTTACGTTCATTATAATACATTTTACAATTATTCATTTAATAATTATACCTTTTATACGTTATATTTATTACACGTTAGGCATTATACATTTATACAAACTGAATTTATACATTATGATTTATATAGCATAAGATCGTATACGTTATATTACTTACCCTGCTTTACTAGTAGATCTGTTTGATCAACTATTATATTTAAGTTAAGATGTGGTAACCTTTCTGCATTATTTTCTAGACAGTGAACATTGCTGCTGGAAGTACCCAATAAATACACAATATTATTTATACGCTCTTTGTTGAGTTTCAATTTCTTCTATCCAAAGCTAAATTGTTGTAAATTTAGTTTCAACATGTTGATGGGGTCAGATGACTTAATTTCTCTCTATAGGTAATTCAGGAATAGTGATTTATTCGATCATGATTATTATGTCAATGTTGCTATTGGAACGAAATCATTGCTATCAGTGTCGCGTTTTATAAAGTTACAATTTACAATTTCGCTGTTTGCCTCTCTTTCTAGCCAATATGTGCGTGCGGTAGAGAGGCAAACAGCGAAATTGTAAATTGTAACTTTATAAAACGCGACCCAGGTATTAATCTTAGTGTCTTACAGTAATGCAGTTATACCTATATTGTATTACAATTACCAAGCCGTCTCTTGCGTGCGTGTGTACCATTACAATTAAGATAGGAACATTACTGCGAACGTTATACAGTGCAGGTAATATATTTGAGTATACTGGTTTGCTATTTGCGTATTGCGTTCTAAGTGATGGGAATATTTACTGTTATTATGAACGAGACGTATTTTGCAATAACTGGCAAAACTAGTTCAATTTGGGTGTGTATTGCTAATTTGCCTGCGTACACTAACAAAGACACGGTAAAGTCGCTAACTACCAATGCAAATATGAGTGTATATTAAATGTTGCTATAACATTAAAGATCTATTAAGTCAGAAAAAAAAACGAAAAATTAAAGTAACGCCCTTTCGGTCATAACAACTATTATTTTCACAAAATGTAGGGGGAATCCGCAATGAAACGGACGCGTTATGGAAAGGACACTAATTGATCTCTTTAAAAAATGGGCAACACTGATGACCATAGATAATGCACCTATTGTCATCAGTGTTACCAATGACCAAAAAAAAAATATGATCGTTCAGATTTCTTAACGAGATCAATAGTGCCCGTTCAATTGCGGATTCCCCCTACGTTTAAAACCTACATAAAATTTTCACTAACATCACTTCAGGAATCATATCAGTCTTAAAGTAGTGTGTATTATTGGTAAGGTTAGACTGATTTACTAACTTACAATATTCGTTTCTTCCTAATGATTTGGGAGCTCAACTGCTTAGTATCAGCTAAAAGGACTTTTCTGATTCGTGAATGAAAAATAATGTTTACATTTCCACAACCGCGCTATTGTCAGGACAACCACGTAATTTAATATGTTTATTTCTGATCCAACTCCAGTTTCAAGCGATCTCTATTCGATTCTAGGAGCAACTGTTTCCCAACCAATGATGGCAGTTGATGGAACAGTGAAGGCCGTACGAATTGAATTGTTCTTACCAATGACAATTTAGGACAATTGAATGTCGGCGACATAATTGCTCATTTTCGATTACACTCCAAGCATTGGAATAATGAGGATTCGGTACTTAAATCATAGTTATTATGAGCGGTGTTTCAAGTCCCTGCGGTCACGATTTTTCGTTGGCACAATATTGCTGTAAATTGTCAGCTGATGGATGGTTGTGATGAAACAAAGTAAACGTTTTGTCCGACTGTGGTGTTATGGCTCACGACTATATCAGGCGGGGTTGCAGAAATGTAAAGTGTCAGTTACATTTAAATAACATGCTTCTTCAATGTATGTTCTTGAACGTATGTGTTGAAGAAGCATGTTACCGGTTGTTGCATCTACTTTAATAACTTCACATGTCATGTGAATCTCACAGAATATGGTTTTCTTTACTCCTATTGACCCTTAAACGGCTAGGCCTTTAACAACATCAAGACGTGTACTATAGTAATAGTAGTAATAGAGATAGAATTTTTTTTTTATCCATTAAACTCACTAAAGGGTCAAGTAATTTAAAAAGTGTATCCGGGATTATAGGCACTAAATCATAACTTTTCATAAAAAAACCTACGCGTCACCTTGCACCACTCCAAACCCTTGTAAAACGAATAAATTCCGCTGTTTTATATTTAATATGCATGGATAACTTATTTTATACATGTTACAAACCGACAGCGTTTTGCATTTAAATTGCACTCATTAGGTACTTACTTCACCCATCCTGGGCATACCTTGAGCAACTGCTATTTTTATTTTCTATGTATTATAATCAGCAGCATTTCATTGTGTTAGTGTATAGACAAAGACAAATAAATTCTAAAGATTGTTAATTCCTTCAGCGATGTATAGTAAGATTCGTAAGACTCCGTTAAGTAGTTAATAATAAGGCTTGTCTACGAAATAACACTGCCGCACAATTCTTTTTTTTTTATGAAACCATACTTATACAAGGACGCTCTTTGCCTTACTTCTATTCTACGGATGCTGTGGTTGATATGTATACCAATTGCTCCAAATGTATGAACTTTTATTTAAACTTCTGCATGTCATTAGTGTTTTTTCTTATTTTACCATTTTAGATAATTTAGTTGCTCAATGGCTCTTAATGAAATTACAATATCGATTCTATAATAAACCGTGAATCTCGTGTCAAAAAAGTTTTTTTATCGATTTCAAACCAAACATTTTTCAAATTCTCTCTGAAGATTGCGCTTTTTTGGGCGTTAACTTTCGCAATTCCGCATTAAGCATTATCTGAAGCTATTTTGATTTTGACGACTTTTAAAAAGTGAATGGTTTGGATTTCGGATTGTTAAACATATACAGAAGAATCAATTTACATTCCCACGGCTTTTGAACTACATGGAATTATCGTGTAGCAGTGAAAACTGATTTTACGGTTAAACCGATAGCACAAGCCAATGAATGAAAGGGTAAATGGTGGTCATTTCCCTCAAATTTATTCTTTGGCTTCAAATCTGATCTTCATAATAATTTGCTTGGTTTTGTCTAGAAGTGCCTTCAACGAGATCCTAGGCGTAATATGGGGATCGACAGTCTTTATCTTCTCTGTTGCATAGTGTTTATTATACTGTTTATGTATTGCATTGTGATCATGTTGCAAGCGCTCGTACCCTTCAGACGCCGACATGGATACCTCTTCGATGACATTTGAGGATTGCCCAACGTAGGGTTAGTGTTAGTATTGTTGACAGAGGACTTTAGTGCCTACGTGTGTAGAATTTGAATTAATTAAGAAGAGAAGAATTTTGTTAATTTGAACTGTTGGTTGGTTTTTTAATAAGAATATACATAACATTTTCTTCGGTTACCGCGAAGATTACACATGAAATAAAACTATGAGTTTATCCATTGTCATACATACCTGGGATAACTCGGGCCATTTATACGAAAGTGATGTAGCAAAATATTTTATCAACTAAAAATATATCGATATTACTGTGAATGACAACATCAAAATGTTATTGGGCATAAATAATATTAGGTACTTCTCAATTAAAATAAAAAATGAATTTAAACGGGTATTTACGCATTTATTTTAAAATAGTTTTCAAAATATACAATCAATATTTAAAAAATCAATATTTAAATTGTTTTGATTAAAATGACATCTGCATGTACTTTTACTATCTGAAGAGGCCCGATATCATATATGATGTCGAACCTCTGTAGGTACGGTTATCAAGAATGTTCAATAAGCACATCTTTTATTATAATTCTATTGACATCTTTTTAATCGATATCCAATCCCTATAACTTGCCCCCAGTTATCCCAGGTATGTCATAGTTTTATTTCAAGAATATACATTTTACAAGTCACAAACAACACCAAAAGTACTAATCAAATCCTGCCGTGTCATCCCTGGCGCGAAAGTGCCCAACACGCTCACAGCATTGCCACGCTGAATTGCGATTGACAATTCTTCCACCAGGAATATCACGGAGCGAGGGTCAAGCAGGTCTCTGTCGTAAACGCTGCCCGATCTCAACCTTCTAGTTCTACCAAGAATGTACAGCCTTCACAACGAGTTATAAAGGGATTCGACACATTTCAAAATGTAATCTACCGCCAAAATGGATAATCAGGCTTCTCGCGTTGCGACACGGTTTCGCCACGCTCTTCTTCTGCGCAGGCGCAGCCTTTGTGTTCCTTGTTTGTGAAATTTTGCGGCTTACTGCATTATACGGTGTCTTGTAAACACGAGGGATTCCGGCTAAGAAAGGAGATGTTCATCTTTACGTGGGTTAAATTACTGTTCCAAATTTGGACGGATCATATCATACCTTACAACAAAAAAATTAAAATACGTACGCATGAATAATGTTCTAAATGATAAAATCCATTACTTAAATCATAATAAATGAAATCTACAATCGTTAATTGAACTATATTTAACCATCATCAATGTCAATGGACAGTAGTCAGTAGGGATCAATTGGCATAAGTAATTGTTGTATGATGACTTTCTGATAGTTTATAATTATACTTTTCAATTCATCAACGTTGATGAGTCATTTAATGTATTTTAATTACTACGTAACATATAGGTACGCAAGTCTGTATCTGTAAATGTGCATTCAGACCAAACGAGCATTCGCTATTCTACGAAATCAACGAATCACGTTTTGTGTAACGATCGAATTTCGTAGAGTAGGGGGTTAGAATAGCGAATGCTCGTTTGGTCTGAATGCACCTTTAGCAAGGGGCGGTCAGGCAACCCTGTATTCTTTTTGCTTGAATAAAATCGTTTCGTTTACGTCGAAAAAATCAATTATATTAAAATAGGATTAAAATTTGTAAAGTACATTACTAACGGTTTGTCAAATATCTCAACAATGTTCTATTTAAAAGTATATACCTACTTCCTGCGCACAGACAATCCTTCGTGAAATTGTGTGGACCCCCATGTGATAGAGTACCCACTTTCGTACAATATCTGTCGGCTCGTTCATAAAACAGTAAGATCTAATTATGAAAGTGTGAAAAACTAATTTGAAAATAAAATTTCATAATGATTTTTGCAACGATCGTTCGTAGATCGCTAATTAGTACCGTATCAACATGTAATCTATGTAGGATGTTCATTATTTCTGAACACTGAGGAAACATGCAGTTATCCATCGTAATCAATTGATTACTTTTCAAAATATTGATTAGAATAGATCTCTCGCAATAAAAGCATGACATAATACAACGGTGAACGATAATTATAATGAAATCAGTAATCAAAGTCATATATGGCAATATTTGGCACGATTTTGAAGTTTACGATAATACATGAAGAAACAAAATAAAGAAACAAAAGCATAACAAAACAGACTTACGTAGGATGACGACAAAGAATGATAAAATAAGGTTACTTGTAATCATCACGGACGTGCTGAATCTTCAATCGAATGAATATCAAATCAAAACACCTGTTGGATATTATCTTTACTGTGTAATTAGACAATGTTGTCTACATTGAGGTCGTCGGATAAGTGTAGGATGCATTTCGGGGTCGGATTTTCATTCGTTATTTTCCTGTATCTACTGTTAACATTTCAAAATAACTCCAGGTAACTAAGTATTTGTTATTCTGTTCATAAGAAGTTTGGGTTATGCTCCGGCTCGTTAAGAAGTTTGTAAGTATACCTACACTTGTTTGTTGATACTGTCGATGTTGTTAAATTCGTAAATATTGTATGATATCTTTGTGAAATTAACAGCCAGTGGGCGAAGTCGTTCATGTTCTTAACAAAGCCATAAACAAAGACCTGACAGTGAAGATTTCTTCGAAAACCGCATTCTTGACCAAACTGCAAGTTTACGTGCAATCGTAAAGTCAAAGTACATTGTCAATATTAGTCGAGGGTATTGAACTGAGAAAAGACCCAGGGCAATGTACAGGTAAAAGGCTGCGCGTCACTTAGGGAAGATGCACATTTTAAATTGGGTACCTACTTCAGAAAATTTAAGAATTCCTTACTGGAATTAATTGTGACTTGATGGTACCCGAATGATAGCCTGGACTGGTTTAGTTGAGTGGTTTGGGTGGTGCATTAAAATTGCGTGCCTATATTTTATGAAAGAAGCAATCAAAACTCGGACCCCAAGGTCGTTTTGAGTAGCGGATTTTAATTTTACAGGATTGGCATGCATCTAAATACTGTGTTGTATATAATATATACTTATTCAGATGCACGCAATTTGTAGGAATTTAATATCGGCTTACATCATGTTGTATCAAGAGTTGATTACGCTATAGTGCAATGCAGTTGAATGGCATATCAATTACGACAATAAAACTAACATAAAACTTTAAGATTCGGTTGTGGTCATGCACTTAGAAAAAAAATCAAACAAAATATGGTGACCATTTAGGTTTTCTTAGACGCTGCAGCTACATTCACAAGTCATTTGGATTGGAATGGATTCATCTAGCTCTAACATTAACAATAGCATTTTAAATCTGCCTGTCTGTGAGCATTAAAGAACCTTGCTGGGCTTCCATTGTTACTCGCAGTACTGGAGGTTGAAGCAATTAGGCAATATTAGGCCTGACGCAAGGAATCCTTGGCCAAAGAAAATCAGCTAAACGCAATTTGATGGACATTAAGCATTGTAAGAAAATATAGGATCAATTTATTTCGTAGCATTACCAACAAAACACAGATATTGTTTTAAATCGGACTGAGCTGAGACAAATAGCTAAGACAATGTGGTGACAACAATGGATTTGAAACAGCTAGTTATTACGGACAATGAGAAAATAAAAAAGTAGTTTCCGGCAAATTGGCACACTAGAGTTCACTAGACTATTCTAACAATCAATTAAGAGTTTTACAAAAGAAGTTTTAGTGTTTTAGTTAAAACAGTTAAGAAACAACACGCATATCAATGAACTTATATCTGCCACGCTTGCAATGCCCTAGTCGATCACTTTTGTTGATAGGTAATAACAAAATTGACTTGTGATTTTTGAAAGAGAACTGTTTTGTCTTAGGTATACAGGGTGTGGCCTGTAATAGGAGCAAAAAATGAAACGGTGCACTAATAACCCAATAAATAGTCATAATTTAATAGTTAAAACTGAAAAAAAAAATTTTTTTTCCTTTTTTTATGTAGTTTTACTGTAGTCGACTTATACCAAAAAAGTTAAATCGGTGTAATACAAAAAAAAAATTTTTTTTTGCTAAACCAGTTAAAAAACCATGAGTTCAAAAAAACTTTTTAGCTCATTTAGTTTTATGTCCACTGAACTACCAATATGTTTAATCATTAATAAGGTACAATGTTGTGATACCTAGATACATCACTCATAGGTCGTAACTTTAACATACTGTTTCTCCTTAATGGATAACTTTAAAACACTGGGACCTTTTGCGAATAACTAGAGGCAGTCAGAGGAGTCTTCCATTTGATTTTTTGCTCCTGTTACAGGCCACACCCTGTATATCAACGTCCGCGGCCCAATGCTATTTCTTTTGGTTACGGATTTTTATGAAAAGGAAGTATTTAAAAAAATATTAAAAGGATGTTTGTATTTAAAAGTTACTTGTGCTTTTTTGTTTTAATTTTTTTAGATACATGAATTGTTTTGTGAATTTTGCTATTGTCAGTGTATACATAATAAATAACCCATTAGGATATCATGTAGGTATAATAAAGTGCAACAGAAATTGAAAGTACGTCTTGTTAGAAGAAATGCAATGAACATTCAAATTGAACAGATTAACATTAATAACGTACTAGCACATATGTCAATGATACTTGTACAGTATTCGCTCGATCGATCTTAATAAATTTCACGGGTGTTATCAAATAACAAATTTGTTTGGCGCTGTTAGATATCTGGGTCGCGTCGATCGCTGCCTCTAATATGCAATGTTATGCTTATGAAGTGAATAATTGCTGTGACCTCTTCATTTGTTCCTCAGTGTTTCAATTTCCATTGGTTTAGAAATAAGTTACATTTCATGTCATGTTGATGTCTAGACTTGACTGAAATCTAAATTATACGACCACGTCTTCAATGACCTTGATATCTAAGAACTACAAAAAAGGAAAATTTATTTGAGATGATGGTATAACCGTTGTAATAATGTTCAATATCCAATGGCCAATTTTTTCTCTTTGTACTCATCTCTAATGTGGAGGTTACTTTTAGGATCAACCCAAACGGTGAATTAAGTAACTGCTGTCTTTCTCATTTTGTTTTATTCCATTATAGCCAACTTTTTATGTTTTGCAATAGGTATGTACCTAAAATTGGCTAAAAAAACTCAAGATCACTTATAAATATTAGTTGATAAAGAAAATGCCAAAGAAAAAATACCGAGTCCAACGCAGGCGGCACAATTTAAACGCATGTCCTCAGGTTTCAGTATTTTTTTCTTTGATGTACGATATATAATACTCATAATTTATGTACCTAGAGAGTAGTGTTATGATTTAAAAACACAAATCAAACGGTGCCTATTAAATAATTTAGATAAACTGATTTATTCCATAAAAAAGTAAGTGAACGAGTAATATAAGAACTAAACCACCTTCGCTTCCGATGTTGTCAAAAGACGTCGAAGTTTGCAAAAGTATCCATTATTTTGTTTCTACGTCAAATACGCCTAATCTTTTTGTAATCGTTAGGCGTGACGGCAAGTTTCAGGTCATTGTCAACCGTGCAGTCATTTTTTCTGCGTGAAATTCACCGTAAAAGTTGTTTATTAGCTTTTGCAACAAGTTTTCGAACAGTTCATGAACCCGTTTGTGTAATGTCTACTTAATTTTTCGATTTCATTATTGTTAAATTAGTTTGCGTGTTAAATGATCTTAAAATGAATGTCGATGTTTTTATTATTTTAAGTACGTTTCTTTCGATTTAATACGTTTTAATGTTGTTTAGTCATTTCTATTCCGTTGACTAAAAATAATTCACTTGATAGTAGCTTAGTTTTTTTTTGGTTGTAAAAGGAGAAGGAAAGTTGTTGCCAAGCTTTACTTACTAAAAACAGAAAACCACATTCAGTTATTTAGCTATTGAAGATGTCATCAATATAATTACAAGTTATGATTTGTTGTAGTAGGTAATCATACAGTAATTACCCATTGTTGCTGGTAATGCAGTAACTAGAAATATTTTTTTTTTTTTTTTTAAATCTATAGTTGAAATCTAAACCTCCTACATAATTGAAATCGACCCACTCGGTATTGCCGTGCGCTTAAACGTCGCTACTCGATTGTAATTCGTTTTTCAGTGTTTGATTATTTTGAGGTCGATTATCGTCATTATCCGGTAACTACTTCATATTTTAACTGAAGTGTCTTAAAGATAGGATATCCTTAATTATGTATGGGTTAGGCAGTTATGTTATTATCACGATATTATGAATATTAATATCGTAATGTCTTAATTACGCCTACGTACTTGTAAAATGATAAAGCAGTGTTTACATAAAATCAGAATTTGTAACACTTTAAATTAACGATAATTACGATGATGATACACTGTGGAAGAATGGGTAGTGATGATTTGTTAATTTCAGTCTATAAATAGAATATTTGGGACACACTATTGTTATAGTTATGGTAACTTAACAGGGCTTTGTTAATTTGACGTTCTGTCGCAGGTTTTTAGCGATCACCTTAAAGAAGGATTTTTTCTATATTTGCATCATCATCATCATCAGACTATGTTATATTTGCATAATGTGTTATTAGTATTTAATAATATGTTTTATCAATCGGAATGACACTTTGAGCATCAGTGCTAAGTAGATAAAAATACCTCAAATAATAAAGTATTTACCTTATTAATATTATCTGTGGCTTGAAATTTTTACACCACGAATAACAAAACAAAAGTTATACATGAGTTTGTAGTTTGAAAATAACTAGAATGGATGTAGATTTTTTATTTTATTTTTGACCTACGTAAAAATAAGTAATCCCGAACACCGCAAAGGACCTCAAACTAAATCACCGAAAGAAAACCTACCTATAGCTGGCTGTTTCGAGTTTCCCGCAGGAACAGCGGCCGCAACCGACATCAGCAATAACACGGCAAAAGCACTGGCACCCATTTTTAAAAAAAAACACTAGAAGAAAAAAGTCACAACGAAGACGCAACTGTTTCCCGCGTTAGTGCAGTGACATTTGCGCCACGCGTCGTTTTCAGTGCGCGCGCAACCGCCAACTAAACCCGGTGCGGTACTTTCTATCGGCTTTATGCGTTCGGAACTTCGGACGGCTTTGTAATGCGCGCAGGAAAATGTTTACAAACAAACTAAAAATGTGGGCGATGAATGCGGTGATCTGTTTTTGTAACTCATATAAATATGTAAACCATTCATCAGTTGATTTTTAAAAAAGTAAATAAACCTAAAAACTTGCATTATTTCATAATCAGTATAATCACGCACTTTTAGAACTAAATCTTGGTTTTATTACGAAGTTAAAAACTGAAATCTTGAGCTTTACAATACATTTTTGACTAGTTACAATTATTGATATTAGTGTTAATGTAAAAATATATCTGCGAACGTGTTTCCAATGATATATAAGTAAAGATACGTTATACTCTAACAAAATGAGCGAAATAAATACTTCACATCATACACCTACGATTTATTGACAGTTGACATACACCTATCTTCATATTTCAAAATGCGTAAAAGAGATGACAAAATACATATACTCGTATTTAATAAATAAAAAAGAGACAACTAGCATTTGACAATCGCGCGTGCATTCTGAAGGTTGTTATTGATAAACATTGTTTTATCTTTGTTACTCTTTATCTTAAACAGCATAAGCTTGTCTTTTTCTCGAAGTCAGTCAAGAACGTCAAAATGGCGTCCTATTTATTTTCAATAAATAGTAAAATTGAAAAAAATGTATAATTCAGTTTAATTGCGCATGATGTGTGATGTTAAGGGCATTTTTGCATTTTATTTTGTGGTTTTCACTATTGTATAACATAAAATGACATTTTAGGGCGCAGTTCATGTGATTTGCGAGAACTCGTCAGTGGTACACACCTCTCGGTGGTCTGGGTAGAACTAAGAGCGATTGTTAGAATTATCACAATCTGAGCGCTTCAATTTTAGAGCCGGTGTAACATATCTTTACTTATTATATCATTGCGTGTTTCACGATATGTGTCAAAGTCGTCAAAAGTCAGCCATATTTATTTACATTTTGTGGCATTCTACTGACGATTGGTATAATGTAATATTACTTTTTTAAAACTAAATGTCTGAAATGAAACTATTTTAAATAACGGGCTGTATAGCGTAATATTAATTCAACTTTAACTACATCCCGATGTTTCGAATACTTTACAGGGTTCGTATTGACTGCTTAGAAAATATGAACCTTTTGGACATCAACAACTGATATATTGGCACCGCAGGTTCAACGCCAAGGACCGATATATAAGTCCTGGCACACAAATCAATTTTAACCTACACGCACGTGCGAAGTTCACATTCAGATTTAACAATTTATTGACGTGGCGTCTGAGTGACAGCTTTTGTATTTCACGTAGCGTCAAAAAGGTTAAATAAATACCTACCTATTATTAAGATACCATTACTAAATAGACTAGACATTTACGTGATATCACGTAATTTAACAGTTTTCATAGATTTTTACAGTTTTTTTTGCAATGAATTCCTGAAACCTCTTTTGAGTAGAATTGTGTTTGTAATTATGAAAACTTTCAGGCTTGTTAAAAACTTTAGGATACCTAGTTGTAAAGAACAAAGAATTTCTCCTGCATTATTCTTATTTTAATAAATTAATGAATAATTGAATTCCTACTGTGCAAACCACCTTTTTGTTATCGATTATCGGTGTATCAAAAAATTTGACAAACTTTTTATTTAATTTTTGTTAATATCGGAAGGGTTGAAATTTACATTTAATTCATTTAAATATTTCTTATCGGCTATTACATCGAATTACGTTCTATATTTCTTTATATGTCTCAATCACCAGTCGCAGGTATCTTTTCTAATACTCTGTTTGGATAGGTATGTGGTATGTATTTAAAAAAAGGTAAACAATCTTGCAGTATCTTTTATTGAAAAATGCATTTATAAATCCAGACTAATCAAAATAATGTAAATCACTGTATTTTCCTTGTTATATTATGTATAGGTATTTGGTAAAACTTATTTTCTAATTGTAGTTTTCAATAAAAATATACTGCAAGATTGTTTACCTTTTTTAAATACCTAACCAAACAGAGTACCTATAATCGACAGTACTTTGTTACACTAAAAGCATAGATTCAAAGTAAAGTTGTAAGTTATCATCATTGGCACGTAACGTCTGTGACAGAATTGATTAATGCAATTGCCCACGGTAAATTCACTGTTGACATTTCTAATGGTGGCCATACAAACCAATTCACTGGCAGGAACGACCATACTTCGGACGAATAAACGTAATACATACTTACGTTTGTCACGATAGTACCTTCTCGCACCTTTATCAGGTTTTTAAAATGTCGAGCAACCATCTCTGTCACACTAATGACGCATTCGTTGGAGTGACAGAGACAAAATTAACGGTTTTTGAAGTTCGCGTTAAGTCTTCTGGCTCTGTCGTGTAGTTCACAGCATGGGTTTCTTTGACAGTATTGCTGCATCACTACACTGTAAACTGTAAGTGATCGTAATATCAGCAGAATGACGTCCACTGTTGGAAGTAGGCATCTCCTAAAGATTGCCACAATGACCTGTCCTGCACCACCCGCATCCAGCGGACTCCTACGACCTTCACCAGGTCATCAGGATGCTTAGCCAAGTTGCCAATCGCTACGTTTAGTAGCGTATCGTAGTTTTCCCTCTCTGCGACAAAGACAGGTAGCTGAATTCGTTTACGAATTGGAAACTTGTCTAAGCACCCTGTTTACTTTGTGGTGGTTTACCCACGCTGCGCCTTGCGATACGTGGTCGCTACTCCAGAACTTTTACGCCCCAACGGCCATCGGTTCTACGTGCAATTTACCCCACCCACTGCTATTTAAGTTCAGCAATTTGGGGAGCTATATCGGTTAATATAAGTAACGCTGTAAGTATAAGGTAGGTAATAATCGCATAATACTCAAGTTCCTCAACTGACATGACAGTAGTATACTTGCTTAGTCTCCTTTGTCGTTATATATCGTCAAAAAATTGGAGGTCAGATTGGGTAAGTGTTGTACTACTAAGTAATGTACAATGTAACGAGTGATTCAGTACTCCCTTTTCCCCTATTTCGACCTGGGATTATTAGTACATTACATCAGAGGCTGGGAAAATGAGGATTTCCGGAAAGTTGGTACGAGTATATAACGGATAGGTAACGAGACCGGGAATCCGTTTTCACGCCTAGGCATGTATAGTGCTTTTCTCAAACATATAAAGAAATAAATAAAATAAGTAAAAAAAGTTTTAAGTTAAACGGTTTTTATTGCACCAAAAACTAGAAAATAAAAATTAGTTACTGGCGTAGATGATATTTTCTGTACATTACTCACGTGGAACTATTATCACTGTAGTCTTCCGAGTCGGATGCTAAAAGCCACGTTTAGCCTCTATGTCAGTGGATTAAGCGTTTAATCGGAAACTTTTACCAAACTGAAATAAAAACGTGGGGCGTACGCAATTGCGATTAAGTCAATATAGATATTTAGGAATATACCCACATAGAAAGTCAAGACAGCAATAGTGTAATGAATTTAAGCTATTTTCCTCTGTAGAAGTGTTGGAACAGATGGATGATGAAATTCAAAATTAAAGCTATAATAACATATTTTGAGCTTGTATGTTTCTCTATAATAACGCCCCACGTTTTTATTTCAGTTTGGTAAAAGGTAACTTAAAACTTTTTTTACTTATTTTATTTTCAAGTTTTTAGTGCAATTGTCACTACTTATACTTATTCTAGATCAAGAATTTTGTTTGTAATATGCAATATAATTATGCATAGTAGCGTCTATACTCTCCTGCTTATACTATACCTTAGATAGTAGAGATCTGGCAATAAGGAATATAACTATCATTGATTTATTGAGAAAATCAAGTTTAAATTTTCATATTTCACACATTATAAAAGTCGGATTTCCAGACTATAAAATAAAGACTAACACTCTCAGTCGACCAAATGGAGGATCGTAGGTCTGACTGAAAGTCCGACGCGTACCGAGGCTCCAAAGGGTAAATTCAAGCTATCAGTACTATAGTACGCTCTATGCGCACCCGAGGGACTCACACACTCAGTCTATCAACCGGAGTGCCGCAGGCCTGACGGCTCGCGCTACGCAAACCACTCACGCTGTCAGTCTATCAGTCGTACGGCCGCAGGCCAGACAGCTCGCACTACGCGAACAACTCTCGCTGTCAGTATATCAGCCGGCGGGCCACAGGCCCGACAGCTCGCCCAACGTGAACCACTCACGCTTTCTGTCTATCAGCCGGAGGGCTGCAGGCCCGACGGCTCGCCCTAATCGAACCACAGACGCTGTCAGTCTATCAGCCGGAGGGCCGCAGGCCCAACTCGCCCTACGCGATATACTCTCGCTGTCAGTCTATAAGCCGGAGGGCCGCAGGCCCGACGGCTCACCATACGCGACCCACACACGCTGTCAGTCTATCAACCGGAGGGCCGCAGGCCCGACGGCTCGCCTTACGCTAACCACTCACGCTGTCTGTCTACCAGTCGGAGGGCCGCAGGCCCGACTGCTTACCCTTTGCGAACTACTCACACTGTCAGTCTATCAGCCGGTGGGCCGCAACCCCGACGGCTCGCCCTACGCGAACTACTCACGCTGTCACTCTATCAGCTGAAGGGCCGCAGGCCCGACGGCTCACCCTACGTGAGCCACTCACGCTGTCACTCTAACAGCTGGAGGGCCAAAGGCCCGACAGCTCGCCCTAGGCTACGATCCACTCACGCTGTCACTCTATCAGCTGGAGGGCCGAAGGCCCGACGGCTCACCCTACGCTACGCGATCCTATCACGCTGTCACTCTATCAGCTGGAGGGCCGCAGGCCCGACGGCTCGACCTACGCGATCCACTCACGCTGTCACCCTATCAGCTTGAGGGCCGCAGGCCCGACTTCTTGCCCTACGCGATCCACTCACGATGTCACTCTATCAGCTGAAGGGTCGCAGGCCCGACGGCTCGCCCTACGCTACGCGATCTACTCACGCTGTCACTCTATCAGCTGGAGGGCCGCAGGCCCGACGACTCGCCCTACGCGATCCACTCACGCTGTCACTATCAGCTGGAGGGCCGCAGGCCCGACGACTCGCCCTACGCGATCCACTCACGCTGTCACTCTATCAGCTTCAGGGCCGAAGGCCCGACGGCTCACCCTACGCTACGCGATCCTATCACGTTGTCACTATAGAGTGACTGAGTGGGCCTGTGGCCCTCCAGCTGATAGCAGCTGGAGGGCCACAGGCCCGACGGCTCGGCCTACGCGATCCACTCACGCTGTCACCCTATCAGCTGAAGGGTCAAAGGCCCGACGGCTCGCCCAACGCTACGCGATCTACTCACGCTGTCACTCTATCAGCTGGAGGGCCGCAGGCCCGACGGCTCGCCCTACCGCGATCCACTCACGCTGTCACTGTTTTAGCATAAGAAGGCTCAATGTCATCCAAAGGGCAATGGAGAGGGTTATGCTAGGAGTCTCTCTGCGATATCGGATTAGAAATGAGACCATCTGCAGCAGAACCAAAGTAACCGATATAGCTCTTCGAATCGCAAAACTAAAGTGGCAGTGGGCGGGGCTCGTTGCATGGCCGTTGGGGCGGGAAGGTTCTCGAGTGGCGGTCACGTACCGGAAGGCACATCGTGGGTAGGCCACCCACAAGGTGGACTCATGACCTGATGAAGGTCGCTGGATGCGGGTGGCACAGGGCCGGTCCTTGTGACAATCTTTGGGGGAGGCCTATATTCACCAGTGAACGTCTTTCGGCTGATATGATGATGATGATGATAATAATGAAATCCGTATGTTTCTACCAAAAATCTAAAGCAGTGCTTCAAAATCTACATATCGCTAAACCTAGCGGTTGTGGCAGGCAGTAACACTGGAGTATTAAATTCGCATGTTTCTACTTAATATCTAAAGAACTTCTTTAAAATCAAGATATCGATCAAAGATCAACCTTGCGGTTATTGTGGGCAGTACTGCAGCATCAGGAGTGAGGAGTTGGAAGTCAAGATCAAACTGTTAGTATTTGATTATGCCAAACATGATATACTTTCATTTTCACGTGTCTAACACTCTTGGTTAAGGTAAGCAGTACGTCTGCAGCATCAGGCTTTGAGGATACAAGGATACAAATATTATAATCTTGCATTGTCATGGGGACTTGATAAGAGTTCCAAATTTTATTGATTTCGGTCCAGTAAAAGTGGTCGAAAAATCGATCACAAGATTTGAAGCATCGACGACAGTTGATACGCGGTGAAGTTAATAAAAACCGTTTAGAAAAAATGACAATGTTGTCGAAATTTAAAAAAAAGTTAGTTTTCAGACCTAGGCCTGAAAAGTGTTAGAAATTCCATTTCCATCCCAGTGAGTCACTGCGCCCTAAAAGCGATACTTCCGAGTCTATTAAGGAACGTAAAGACAATAATTATTTCATTGCATGTTTGAGAAAAACATTTTTGCTTCATATAAACTCATGTTCATATCACACAACTTTTTTACTGCCACCGATTGTTAAACAAAGTATAAAAGGTATACATATACATAGTTATAAACAAGGTGACATTAATAAAATCGTAAACTATATCATTTCTTTAGCTCTGTAAACAACTAGCAATGGAACTCCCGTGGGAGTCGTATTTTTCCTGTTTTCTAAATGATTCGGGGCATTCAATTGTTAACAGTCGTTTGCAGAGTTAGGAAAAATATTACAGTTTATGATTTTAAAACACTTTGCACACACGAATTGTATGACAATTAATTCTAAATGTAATGCAATGCACGCAGATCGTATTGCAAACACATCATATTTTATTAACAAAATGGCGATAATCTGAACGGCAAATAGAGCGTGCTTCGGTTAGCCCGCGCGCCGACAATTACCCAGTTTTCATGGATTAGCGCACGCATGAATAAAGATTCGTGTGGAAACTGCGCTTTTATTCTGCCGTGCCCGATTATAATTAGTCGTGTGGTACGGCAGTAAGAATACATTTATCACCACCCAACTCTTCCCGCGGGTGTGGTAAGAGTCGACTAAGGGATTGCAGTGCCACTGACCATCAAAGGTTGGTAAGCCAACCCGCTGCTCCAGCGTGGCGATAGGCATATTGCTCAGCCTCCGTAGCCTAGTTGGTTGTGACCCTGCCTACGAAGCTGGAGGATCCGGGTTCGAATCCCGGCGAGGGCATTATTTGTGTATTTATTTATCACAAATATTTGTTCCTTGGTCATGGCTGTCTATGTATTTAAGTATCTATTATATATATCGTCGCCTGGTACAAACATCACAAGCCTTAATTAAGCTTACCGTGGGACTAGGTTGATTTGTGTAAGATGTCCCCAGATATTTATTTATTTATTATTATTGCTTACTAATGCTTCCATACGTGTGTGTGTGTGTGTTAGAGAGAGAGATTCCGTCCGACTGCCAAATATGCTTAACTCTCCAGATACGTTTTTTTCTTTTTGTGTTTAGTTTCACCCATGAAGATCGTGAACCAAAATAAATATGAAATTATTTACGTAGGTATATATTTATACTGATTTACGTATATCGAGTGATGATGTTGAGTCCCGAACAATAACCCTAATATCCCCCCAACCGTGGAGACGACCCAAAAGGACGTCTGTCACCAAAGTACGTAAAAATTGGAATTTTCTTTTCAAGCTCTATTTTACCGTAGTGAATTTTTGACAGACCACATACGAAGGGTTATATTCGAAATAGTTTTCATTTAAAGTATTCTATAAGCCTAATAATAAGAAAAACGAAATTAGAAGATATTATGATCCTAATCGTATTCATTCAGGCGTTCATGACAAACGCCTGAATTAATATACATAGCAGTGTTTACGAGTAGGTGAAAAACAAGTAAATGTGCTCGTCGTAAATGTAAGTGACTATAGTGACGTGTATGTGGGCATTTTCACTTTTTGGGTCACCCAATAGCGTGAAATTAAAAAAAATAATTTGAGTCAGCTTTGTAACGCCAATTAAGCACAAGATTTCGATAATAACTCGGTTTTGGTGTTCATTTTACAAACTCCAAGCCTTAGTATAATATAAAAAAGCCGATCAAGGTTAAATTTCTAAAGATATTGTACTTAAGAGTCGTTACAAAGCTGACTGTAATTAAGTTTTTTTTTAATTTCAGGCTAATTGGGTATCCCTTAAAGTGAAAATGCCCATGTGTAAGATATTTGTCGTTCCATATCGTCGGGGATAGTGCAATACCGCGTAACTAACAAATTGAATTAGGATCAATTTGAGTGTCAATTGTTCGTTTGTTGGCCTATTAAGGTGGATTTACAGTATGTAGACAAGCATTCGCTCATTCTATCCCCCACTACGAAATCAACGAATTTCGACGAATCACGTTTTGTGTGAAGAACGCATTTCGTAGAGTGGGGGATAGAATGAGCGAATACTTGTTTGGTCTAAATCCACCTTTAGTAATTGGTTTCTCGTACACTTTCCTAATCAGAAAAAAGATGAACGAAACATATTTTGAACATATTGTGAAAACACAAATCAAATTATTTATTAACTAAATAATTTATATAGTATTAAGTAGTGTGACTACTGGAGAAAAATTAAAAGTACAAATCAAAATATTTAGTTAATAAATAATTTGATTTGTGTTTTCACAATATGTTCAATAGATGGCAGCACCATCTCTCTCTAGCTATTCTAGAAAACTGTAAAGTATTCTAAATAGGAGGTGCAGGCATGTAGTTAGTGCTTGCCCTGAGAGAATGGTCAAAGGCGCCTAGCCTTGTAAGGGATTGCATATACCCGAGAAATTTGACCGGTGGTTGCTAAGACCGAGTGGCTGAGGGGTACAGGCATCAGCCGCGAAAGCTGAGTACGTGGGTTCGATCCCCACCTCGGACATAGGTGAGCTTGGTCGTTTTTCTTTGGTATATGACATCTAATATTTATAATTTATATAGTATTAAGTAGTGTGACTACTGGAGAAAAATTAAAAGTACAAATCAAAATATTTAGTTAATAAATAATTTGATTTGTGTTTTCACAATATGTTCAATAGATGGCAGCACCATCTCTCTCTAGCTATTCTAGAAAACTGTAAAGTATTCTAAATAGGAGGTGCAGGCATGTAGTTAGTGCTTGCCCTTAGAGAATGGTCAAAGGCGCCTAGCCTTGTAAGGGATTGCATATACCCGAGAAATTTGACCGGTGGTTGCTAAGACCGAGTGGCCGAGGGGTACAGGCATCAGCCGCGAAAGCTGAGTACGTGAGTTCGATCCCCACCTCGGACATAGGTGATCTTGGTCGTTTTTGTTTGGTATATGACATCTAATATTTATGAAACATATTTTATTTATTTTGTATTAGCTAGTAGTCCAGAGGCCTATTTCTTGAAAGCTTGTAACTTGTAATACAAGCGGAAGTCCTTATCTAATTAATAGTGTTAAAAAATGACTTTCACTTGTATTACAAGTTACAAGCTTTTGAGAAACGGGCCCAGCTCTCAAAGTCTGAAAAATGTGTCCCCCCTCTATTTTTTAAACTACGCGAAATAAAATTCAGAAAAAAATATATGTTACGCACATTAATAAACTCTATCAACGATTTTTGTTTTGATTAAATTATCTCTTATAGTTTTTGAAGTAGGTTGATTTAACTGTATTTTTTTAATGATAAATTGATAATGGTACGGTTTTTTCATAATCACGCAGCTGAAAAATGTTATACAATGAACTTGAGAGTTCATGGTTAAGAATGTTAACGATTTATTTTCATATATAAAAAATAAAATAAATCGTATATATATATATATATCGTGATATGAAAATAAATCGTGATATATATATATTCTTTTTGCTACACAGAACGTACAATATATAGGTATGCGATAAAATGAAACACTACGTTTAAATAATTAATTAATTTAATATTTATAAATGAATTTAAAAACAACAAAAATATCATTTTAACACATGAATAACAACATTAAAATATTCTTTATAGCTATTAACACATAAATAACAACATTAAACTATGACATCCATTTATTCATAATTTAAGGTAGAACTGTAGTGAGTGAGTACAGCCAATTCAAACATTTGGGTAGCTTGATGAATGCACATAATTATATAATATCGTCGGGGATAGTGCAATACCGCGTTACCACCACAACAAATCGAGTTCAAACATCAAACAATTGACAATCAAATTGACCCTTATTGAATTTGTTAGTTACGCGGTATTGCACTATCCCCGACGATATGTTCCTATTTCATACAGGGTGGAAAGGGACGACGTTCCTTCCCGCTACCGACCGAGTCTACCAACCATTACGTTGAACTTTCAGTATGGGACCAACATCGAAAACATACATGGCAAATTCACTTTTTCATACTATCGAACTCTAACTAATCACTCACTTTGTATGAGAGATTAATTTTTTTTAAAGATATTTCGATGTTGGTCTCATACTGAAAGTTCATCGTAATGGTTGGTAGACTCGGTCGATAGCGGGAAGGAACGTTGTCCCTTTCCACCCTGTATACCTACATATTTTAACCAATTTTAACGTTTTAACGCTAACCTGATTGCTCTTTCAAAAAAGGACGGAGGGGTGAGGCCTATTGCTTGTGTTGGGTTCAACTCTACGTCGTTTGGCATCCAAAATTGCGGTTAGGTTAGACACATTAAGTCAAAATTACAGTCTATTTTCGAACCAGTTCAGTTAGGTTTTGGCACGAAAGGTGGGTGCGAAGCAGCCGTCCATGCTTTACGCACCTATCTTTCACACGATGATTGTGAAATTGTAGTCAAAATTGATGTAAAAAACGCCTTTAACTCGGTAAACAGGGACACTTTGCTGACAGAAGTAAAGGAACAAATTCCCGAACTCTATAATTCTGATGAAATAGTACATTGTGCATCAAGGGAGGTAAGTACGGAATTACTAACAAGAGTGTTAGAAGCCCGACGCCGTTAGGCGGAAGGCTTTTATGACTCGAGTTAGTATTCCGCTTACCGACCGTGATGCATACAATGTTTTTCATCACACTTGCCGACAAAAAATAAGTTTTAAGACATCATATTATTAAATGATGTACTGACATTTTCATTACTCCCTAGGGAATTTCACTTTTCCATTACTCCCGCTACGCGCGCAAGCAATGGCGAGCTTAGACAGCAAGTGTGATGAAACATGATTTGTCTGCTAGTCCATACTAATTTACTTGATTTATGTTGTATTTATTTAGAACGATCTTTACTTACTAATAATATACATTATGTGGGTAAAATTTTGGTAATATGATACCACCACAGAAAAGTCCACAGCCATTGAAATATGGAGATCCGTAAACTCATATGTAGGTACAGAATGATTTTTTATTTACCGTTCTAATTTTACAGGGTTAATTCTGAGGTTATATTGAAGAACTTTTACTATGGGACCGACATCCGATTCGAGAAAAAGAATCTGATATTCCATACGTTTCCACCTATATGTCGGGATTTGTATGGAATATCATTTTTTTCAGTCTGATGTCGGTGCCTCAGAATTAACTCCCCATCTTTTATGTCTATACAATACCTAAGAATTGGGCGCTCCAGCCCGTGCCTCTGTTATTGATACTAGTTATATATATAATTTTAATATAATTATCCACGCTGGTATACGTTGCCGGAGATTCATAGCAATAAGTAGAAATCGTATCTCCATTTCGATTTACCAATTTCACGTAGTTTTCGCGGCATGTTCCTAAGTCGAAATTTAAGAATTTTAATTGTAATTTTGTGCCCACAAGTGTTTCCAACTCCCACTCACATGTATTTTTCTGACGGTAGGGTTTCGGATACAGTGGACTAGCCACTTTTCCGTATTCGTTTTGCATTTTCCCACCGCAACCAGGTCCTTTGTTGGTTATAACGTAATTTAAGTCGTAGCCAACTTGTTTACCGTTTTTTTGGTGGTTATGCAAGAGAAGGTATCTACCAGATGAAAACACTGACAAATTCGAATCGTATTGCCCGGCAATCTTAGCCAAAATGTTTGCGTTCGTCATGTTGCCATCAAACACTTCCAAGTAGCTTTCATCATCAACATCGGGATTAACAGTAATGAAATAGGCAGATACAGTGTAAGTTTCAGGAGCGGTGATAAGGGTGTAACAATCTTTTTCGGATTCTTCGCTGTTTTGTCGTAGAGTTCTGATGCGGCCTTGCGGTTCAGTATAATTCCTGCCACAAAAATCAACATGTGTTACTTCTATTTCAAACCCTTTATGTTGTTTGGAATAGGGATCAGGGGAAGTATACAAATTAATCACTGTAAGGCCATATAAATAATAGTCTCCAGAATTATGATAGCCGCACAATTGTAGTTCTGTTGGTAAAGTAAGAGCTTCCTCCATCTGGTAAGGTGTGTCAATCAGCTCTCTTTTTATATGTTCGTGCACGTAATCTGGGCCTAGACTTAGGTTTCGTGGTGAACTATGACCAGATAACGTGAGCTTATCTGTTTTGCACTGGTTTCTATCAATGTCGCCAGATTCAAGATCTAGTTGATTAATTTTTATATGAATAGCTCTATCTGAGTAAGACGGAATAAGTTCATAAACACAGTTCAGTCCTCGGGGAATGGAGCCTGTTTGGTAACCTGGAGAGCGAATGATCAACTTTTGTGCTGTCACCGAGAAAGCCGACTGACCGCAAACATTAGGAACGGAAGTTAAACGAATATTGAACCCTTTGCTGTTAATTTCCCCATCCGTTACCAGCCTAATACTCATTAGGTTTCCGGACGATATAACTTGAGGTGGTGTTGTATAACCACAATACTTACCTATTTGCGAACTATCTGGATTCAATCCATCCTTAATTTCAACAAAATCACAATCGCACTTGTCGTATACCAAGGTTGTCTGGCTGATATTGTCGCAAGGGGCTACTTCGAAAGTAATGAATTCTGCTTTTATGACTCGATCGCCTGGCGCTCTAATGGTCCAATAACAATCTAAGAAATTTTCATAGACACTGCTATTTAGTAGTGGCGATGTAATCGTTTGGGACATAGTTTCTGTCAAGTTGATATGTCCACCGCAACCAACAGATTGTGTGTAACTAAAGAAAATTCCAACTTGGAATCCCTCGTAGCTATCATTCCCGTCCGTAACGAAATGTAAAAGCATTTTGTTACCAGTGCTTCTATACGTGGGAATTTTGTTCTGTGCTATACCACAAGTTTTTACTATACGATTGTTATAGTCAATAAAATGTCCATTGAATAATTCTATGTAATCATATGAACACGAGCGTCCTTCTATCTTTATGGTTGTGAATTTTACTATAACGATTTTATTAGAAGGAGCCTCAATAAACCACGAACAGTTCATATTTCTGTCGTAGTTAGTACCCTCACCTGAAGTTATTACCGTGGGTCCAGTTATGTTGCCACCGCAAGAAAAATATGAGTACGATAATTTAAAGCCTCTTCTTTGGGAATAGCTGTCAGTTTTAAAATGAATTGAAACCAAGTTTCTGTAACCATGTGGTGGCGGTGTTTCTGTACCGCAATATGAATTTTCCATTTGATGCATATCACCGGATATACTAACATAATCACTATGACAATAAGGATAAGGCCCTTCAAGTTCAAAATCTAGAAATTTCAATGAAATTTTTTGTCCTGGAGCTGAGATTTCATACTTGCAATCTAATGACGGCAAATATCTACCAGGAAACCCAGGACTGTACAATATTTGCTCTTTTTCTTTGGCTTTATATTTACCACCACAAATTGACCTCCATACAGCTTTGAATCCGTCTAAGTTAATGTCACTATCTGTTCTGAAAACTACTTTCATCTTATTGTTGGTAGAGTTGTAGACTGGTGGTAAATTGCGGCCGCAGTGGTGACCCATTTCGGAGTATGAGTCGCCATCCCAGTCGTAAATTATAACCACATCTTTGCTGCAATTCGGTGCTGTTTCTATAACGAATCGATCTATAAATTGCAAGGATACTCTACTACCTAAGTCTGCTTCTATGTTCCAGGTGCATTCTTGATTTTCACTATAGCTTTTGCCATAATTGGGCGATGTAAATGTTCTATCAACCATATTATTTAAATCTCCTCCACATTGGTGGTTTATAATTTCTGTCATAATCTTAATGGAGGTTTGTTTTTTAACATTAGAATGATATTGAACATAAATTTCTCTAAACGATAGAAATAAGGCATTAGTTTGTTTTTTGTCTCTACAGTAGTCCCCGATAATGGGTTGATTAGCTTCTGAGCCTTGGCGAATTTGAATATATTCATCAGAGCAGGTTAATTCAAATAAGCCTTCAAGTTTGACTTTGATTCTCTTTCCTGAAGGTACTTTAAGAATCCACGCGCAGTCTATCGAATCGGTATAATTACTTGGTACGATTAAAATATTAGCCACCTCTTCTCCAACTGTCATTACTCCACCACAAGGCTGCAACTTCCAACTTAAATGGAAGTAAAAAGGGCTTTTATGTTGCGTTGCCTTTATATCTACGTCATCTGAAGGTATAGGAAATATTGATTCGGTTCTACTGCAGATCTCCCTGTCAAATCTAAGCCTTTTATCTTTCATTATAGCATTAATTCTTAGTTTGGCGTCGCCATAGTAGCATTGAGTTCTAGTAGTAGATGAGTTGACTTTAGCATTTATTAATAGTGTACTGTATTTTATACTGCCACCAATATCTCGGTTGTCATCTACACCGTCTATGTCATCGTCTATATTTTGAGTATAATATCTTCTATAGCTCCAATTACAAGAGTAAGATCTGTTCAGAACTGGTGAAAACAGTTCACCGCTGTCACCCGTCAAGGTACCTCCGCATAACGCCAATTCGTTGGAGCTGAACTTAGCTTTGAATCCATTATGTTGAGAAGATAGTGATGACATCGATATATAAACTCCAAGGGTATTTCCAGATGATTCAAACACTTTGGGTGGATTCAAATCAGTATTTGTTATTCTTTGAATTAAAGTTGTAAAATAATGATCGTCGTAAATTTCTATTCTATAATAGTCTGTGCCGTAATCATAAGTCTCAATTTCTAAACGTATTCGTCTGGATGTATCGGGAACAGTGATGTACCAATAACAGTAGTGCGTTGTGGTTTTTCTAGGATATCCGGGGGTCATTAGATATCCTTCAGGTGTTGTAATTATGCCTCCACATAGGGATCTGGATGAGTTGAATGTGAATCGAAATCCTTTGTGTCCGTGATAATAAGAACGCCTTCCAACATAGTATCTAACTATGACTTCGTTTGAAGAAGTATCAATAGGTGCATACAGATCATCAGTATCTCCGTTGCAGAATGTTTTTAATGTATTGTTTTCCTTCGTGGTATTTACATTGTCTTGATATCCGATGCCGTCTGCAATAGTGACTTTGGTAGAACATAAAACTTCGGATTCAGGTAAGTCCATAGCCTGTGGTTTCAGTTGAAAAATATAACCGTTATTCCCAATTATACGCCATTCACATACTGTGCCTTCGCTTAGTGATGTTAAGTGAGGATATCCGGGCGATGCTAATTCTCCAAAATTAGAAAAGATTGTCCCACCGCACACATCTATAGAGATGTTAGCTTTCAACCCTCGGTTTGGCACGCCATCTTGAGTGACATATCGAATATACAAGCTGTTACCAGTAGATTTAATGGATCCAGGTTTCTCATTACAATATTTTCCAATAAGCGGAGCCACAGAGGATTCACCATTTCTAATTTCAAGGGCCTCCATTCTGCAGTCAAAGGTGTATTTTAAATCAAAATCAGAAAAATCTATTCTCAATATTTCTCCCAAAGGGCCAGAAAAAACCCATACACACTCAGAGTTTGCTACAGGAATAGAAGGATAGTTGGGAGTACTGAAGACCTCCCAGTTGTGATCAGCATCTAATTTAGAAGTCACTCCACATTCTGTGTTTTTCTCTTCATAATGTAATCGAAATGTTTGAATTTGTCCTTGGTTTTGATTGCTACTGAAAGTAACAAAAAGATAGTTACTTGACGTCTCGAATACGTCACGCTTCTCATGAGAATATCCGCAATATTTACCACTCCCTAAAAGAGGGGCTTCCTCAGAATTACCGTTACGAATAGTAACGAACTTGTCGCAGTTGTTGGCTGCATTAGTAATGTTAAACTGCTCAAACTTGAATTTTATGACTCGTCCTGTTCGTACTCTGATTTGCCACTGACATTTTATGTTTGATTCATATAAATATCCCTGCGATAAATCTTGCCAAGTTACGCCAATTTCACCTGACTGGTCTGACATATGTCCACCACACTTTGAAGAAACAAGGGCACGAAATCCTTTCTCACTTATCGAGGAATCACTCTTGAAAACCAGTTTCATGAAAGTAGTGTCAACGTTGACATTCCGCGCTCTTTCAAATGTGCATACTAATATATTTATGGGTCTCCAATCCATTCCGGTATCTGAACCTAGTACGGAAATATGGTCGGCAAAACAATTTGGCTTTTCTTCAAGCTGGAATTCAATAAATTGTATGCTCAAGTGGTGACCGGGATAAGATTGATATATCCATTCACACATTGAATTGTTAGCGTATGGCTGGGGGTAACCAGGAGATGTTACAGTGACTGTTTTTCCTGGCTGTACCAGTTCAGTTACATTTGAACCACAATTGATTGGCACGATCGGTGAACCTGGTTCCTCAATATTGCCGGTTTTACCCCATCGAATGTAGAACAAAGTCCCAGTATTAGAACTATCTAGTTTGAGTTTAATAAATACAACATTTCTGGATGTTCTTATTCCCATACTTTGCGTACTCTGTACTCCGCAAAGTTGTCGCAGGATAGGGGCACTATCATCAAATCCATCGTAAATTGCCAAATAATTTGAACATTGTGCTCCAAATGTGTGAATCATAAGACGATCTACGATCAGAGACAATGATGATGTGCCTGTTGTTATTATTTTCCAAGTATATTCACCTATTCCTTCATAAGAAGTAGGATACAATGGTGAAGAAATGACACCATTCTCTAAACCGGTGATCTCGTTTCCATGCAAAAAACCATAATGCAACAGGAACCCTTTACCAGAATTCTTGTTGTCACTGTGAAATTTGATATATATTTTCGTTCCTGCTGTAGTTGTATTTGTTGGTAAAAGGCTATCACAATATAGTCCTAATAATCGTCCAGCTCCATCATTTTCACGTAATTCCAAATAATCTTCATTGCAACCCTCGGAGAATGCCAAATCTAATTTCTCAAACAGAACGTATACTCTGTTACCCGGTGATGTGTTTAGGATCCATTCACAGTCCATATTCCCAGGATAAGCAAGAGGATAGTTCGGAGACGCTATAGTGCCCTGTTCAGAGGTATAGGATCCTCCACAAGCATTGCTTAGGGTAGTGTAATGAGCGGTAAAGCTACCAGTTATATTATTGGTGTACGTACCTAGTACAATGGTTAGTGCACTTCCTCGACTCACTATCATTTGAGGGACTTTATTTCCACAATATTCCCCTAAAACGGGCCCGTCTTCATCATTGCCTTCTAGAATTCGAAGGTAGGAAGAAGGACAGTTCCTGTTACCAGTGCTATCGTAAGCCTTGGGTATTGCGATGTGAGTTATGGTAAGTGTAATTTTCCGATCGGGATTTGGTGCCAGCAATGTCCAAGTACAGCTTCGGTTTGAGCGATTAAGGTATTTATCACTAGTGATGATACCGTCAGCTTCAGCAGTGATAAGCGCTCCACATGTCATAGAAAATTTCGCCTTGAATCCTTTAGATGTCCCCTCACCGTCGGATACGAACTGAATAGCTATTTTGTTAGATTTTGATATGTAATCAGTAATTCTGGATTGAGGGCATATAAGCTTGGAATAATTTCTGAACCATACATCTAAGCCTTCATATATTTTAATAAAATCACGACAATCGTCACTACCATCCATGGTTGATGAATAGAGGTCCATGTCTAAGAAATTTATTTCAATTCGATGATATTTTGGAACCGATAAGTGCCAAATACAGTCCATGTTAGTGTCATAGTTGTCAGGATAATTTTTAGACATAAAAAATCCAGTTTGTGATTCAATTCTGCCTCCACACGAATCCGGATAGGTGAAAAAATGGGACGTGAAATGTGCTCCCCTAAGGGTTGATTTTTTTACGTAGCGAACCAGCATCATGTTAGTGTTTGATGCAATCGATGAGGGCTGATGACGACACAATTTTGTGAGCAGTGGGTAGCTGCTAGTCGGTCCACTGTAAATTTCAATAGCGTCATCAGTACAATCTTTAGTCTCGGTTAAATATATATCTTCAAATGTAATATGAATATTTCTGCCAAGGGGTGCCTGTATCAACCATTCGCATTCCATTTCATCATCGGAAAAAGCATTTAAATCAGATGACAGTGTCCCTTCCCGTTTTTGTATAAGCCCACCACAGCCGTATCTCATCCACTCTAAGTGAAAGCCAGTGGCTGACGTAAAATAAGAGGTAACAAATTTGAATTGCAAAATGTTTCCCTTAGATGTGAATGGAGTCGGAATTGTACTTCCACAAAGCTTTTCAGAGAAGTCATTGTCTGGTAATTGTCTAATTTGTAAGTAATCATGGGAACATACACCTATACTCTGTTGTGAAAAATCTGACATCCATGTACTGTTACCGTACCCCGAATAATATCTCCTGATTATTGGACGGCGGATATCAAAATGCGTGTAAGTAACATTAATTTTGTGTCCTTTGGGAACAGTAATAGTCCACAAGCAGTTCAAATTGCGCTGATATTTGCCTGGAAAATCAGGACTTTCTAATACGCCATAACTGCCAGTTATATTGTTATTACAAACAGTATTGTAATTTAGATAAAATCCTTTGCTACCTATGTATACATCAGATCTGAATTTAATATAGGCGTAATTTGAGGATGTTAACATTGTATTTACTGCCGGTGACATTTCGCAGTATCTGCCCAAACTGGGATCATTTTCAGAAGGACCATCAAATATTTCAATGTAATCGTCTCTACAATTTCTCGTCCGTTCCAAATCGAGATCAGTAAAAGAAATTTGAATACGTGATCCAGAACTAGTAACAACTTTGTAAAAACATTCTGCGTTATCATTGTAAGTTTGTGGATAGTTCGGGGAAGATATTGACCCCGATGCGCTTGTAAGTGTGCCACCACAACCTGTAATTGTTCCGTCCCATTCAATTTTAAAACCTCTGCTTTGTAGATAGCTGTCAGAATGAAAATGAAGATAAATTGTATTGCCGAGTGATTTTACAATCTTGGATTTAAAGCTTCCGCAATATTTACCTACTATCGGCGAGTTTGCAGCGTTTTTAATTTCTAAATAGTCACCATGGTCACAAGATTCTAGTGATGGTTGTTCTAGATCAAACTGAGAGATGTTTAGCTTGATTTGTTGACCGGCAGGAACTGTGATTATCCATGTACAATCACGATTTCGTTCGTACAGATTAGGCCACCCCGGTGAATATATATAACCGTGAGGTTTAATATAATGTCCACCACAATTTAGTTTCGCATCAAGGAACGAATAAAGTACCGAGAAACCAGTAGAACGTATACTGTAATCGGAGTGGAATCTCAGCATTAAGCGGTTCGTAGTAGAAGTCAGGGTAGGGGGCAGATTGCTGCCGCAGTACCTTTCTAGGACTTCATTTTCATTATTATCGTTTATTTCAATTATTTCAAGATAATCGCTTTTACATTCATTCGTGTCTTCTAAGTCAAATCTATTCCACATTAATTTTACTTGATAACCTTCAGGAGCTAATAAAACCCAGTTACAAGTTTGATCATTTTCGTACTGCTCATTGATAGAATTGGGATGATTAATAATTCCAGTATTATCTCGGTATATACCGCCACATTGTGTATCAATTGTTGTATAATTTGCGTAGAATCCAGTACCAGAGTAGCTCATGTCAGAACTGAACTTGATATACATAAAATTGTAAGTAGATATCTTCGTGGGTGGTATATGTTCCAAACCTCCGCAGAACCTGCCCATCAACGTTGCGTTTGCGTCAAGTCCATCACGGATTTCAATGTTGTCGTAACGACAATTATTATAATGTCTGTTATCATCGAGATCAAAATCTTGGAAAGTTAACTGGATTGCTTTGCCTGGAATTGTACGAATGACATACTCGCATACCCGATTTGCGGGGTAGTTTTTAGGGTAACCTGGTGACTTAATGATACCACTATCCCCAACTACTGTATGCTGGCATACGGACTCGAACATTATTTTGAAACCTTGAGAGCCTATGTTATAGTCAGTTCGGAACGTAATAAAGACACTATTAGATGACGATAAGAATGTTTTTGGCACGAAATTGCCACAATATGTCCCGTAGAGTTTGGAATTGGAAGAAGGTCCGTCATAAATTTTAAGATAGTCATAGTTGCAATGAAAGGAATTTTCTAAAGCGAAAGACACGAATGTAATTCGGATTTTCGTTTCTGGATCAGTTTGAATTTTGTAATCACAAAGTAAGTTATGAAGATATGTACCATTGAACGATGGAGATACAATTTCCCCTCTATCCATAGTATACACGCCACCACATCCCGGGACGCCTTCGGTTGGAGCATACGAAATTTGAAAGCCACGACCGTTTCCTCCATGGACATCAGAATGGAAGTGAATTAACATATCTGGGCCAGACGAGTAAATGGGCGCGGGAATTGTTGAATCACAATATTTGGAGATTTGAGGGTCGCTATTTTCTTCTCCGTCAAAAATTTCAATATAGTCAATGCTACAATTAGGATCAGATTTAATTTCTAATTCATAGAAATGCAATTGTATTCTTTTGTTAAAGTTGGTTTGCAAGTGCCAGTAACAATCTCTGTTAGGGGGATATTTGCCGGGCGAGCCCGGGGAACTGATACGTCCGTGCTTAGTCGCGTCTACTTTTCCTCCGCATATCGGTAGTATGCTAGTCCAATGCAAAGCAAAACCTTCTTTGTTAATTGAATTGTCAGATATAAACCATAAATATAAAAAATTACGACTAGAAACTATGTTACCTCCATTCGGAAAATTGCTTCCACAAAACCTGTCAATAAGCTGACTGGCGGAGGTGCCACCGTCGTGTATTTGCAAAAAATCATATTTACAGTCTGGATTATCTTCTATATTAAACTTACTAAAGGTGACATTTATAACTTTTTCTTGTACCGTCTGTATTACCCAAGCGCAACGCGAACCTTGGGGATATCTACTATTATTCTGTAAAGGATAGTAAAGACTACCTTCTTCGTTGGCCAGTATTCCGCCGCAGGTTTGAACTTGGATATCGCACAGATCTCCGGTATATTGTGCTAAGCATTCGCACCTGAAGCCCCTTATCAAACTGGCGTCTTGTCTGCATGTTCCTCCGTTGTGGCACGGGTTGCTAACGCAGCCATCTGTAGTTGCGTCGCAGTGGGCTCCACTGTAACCATCGTAACATATGCAAGTGTAACCTTGGCGTAGCATGTGGCATCTACCATGAATACACGGATTGCTTTCGCAACCACCTGTAGAGTTGTCTCTTGTAGAAATATAACAACCGTGAGGTCCCACACCGTCGCCCGCCATGCCGGCAGGACAGACACATGGACTTGTCTGACCAAGGAAACTGACGTTATCAATACACTGTGCCGAGGGATGACATCCGCCGTGGTTGACGTTACACGTACCTACCCACTTACAAGTGACTCCGTCTCCAATGTAGCCGGGTGGACAATTTCCACATATACGGGAGCCAATAGTGTTATAACATTGAACAAGCGAACTGCAGCCACCGTTCGGAATTGTCATACATTCGTCGATGTCGGAGCAAATGAAACCATCACCTTCGTAACCTGATGGGCAGGGGCCACACATGAATGAGCCTGGAGTATTGATACAGCTGACCCTTGGGTTGAGGGAGCAATGAAGTCCTTGGCTGGGATCGCACTCATTAATATCTATTACGCAGGCGGAGCCAGTATCATTCTGCGTCCATCCTTGATTACAGAAACATGTGATACCACTGCCAGATTTTCCTTCAACGCATGTTCCGTGACCGCACATCTCATAGTTACCACCAGAGCAATCTTTCTGTTTTCTTGTACAGTGAAAACCAAACCATCCGAACTTGCATTGACATTCATAAGATCCAGGTTTATTGATACATGAGGCGCCGTTCTGGCAGCCCAAGTCCGTTCCTGCAAAGTTGCGGCATTCGTTTACATCCACATCGCAATCGGGTCCTTCCCAATTAGATGGACATAGGCAATGATAGCCTCCAACCAACGTCAAACAGGTACCACCGTGTGAACACGGGTTCGATTGACAAGCATCTTTCGTCTGTGAACTGACTTGAGTTTCGAGATCAGAAATTCTCGTATTCATTACATTCATTCTTCTCCAAATATTTGACATGTTTGTCCAAAAATTATCTGGAAACATATTGTTACGTTGTTCTAAATAGTCTAATCTCTGCAAAATTGCGGATATATCTGGTTGATAGCTGCCAGTATCTTGGTTTATAGGGCTAGAGGGTACACCGCCGGGAGAACTGCTTCGGTTGAAGGCAAGCACATCAGTATCGTCGACGAAAACTTTTGACTTAGGGCCATTTGTACGTAGATAAATATTCTTATTCAAAGCAGGTTGCAGTATTAAATCGCCACCTGAAGTTTTTAGTTTCGGTCGGTCTTGATACACTTCACAGTGAACAAGGGCAAACCAGGTGGTTATGAAGAGATATTGTATGAGTAGCGCGGACATGTTGTCCCGAGTGGACGAGGAAGCCGGTCCGACTAACTAGCTTTTTACTTCACTCTTGATGCCGTCTCTGGGGGCGGGAATAGCAGATGGATTTTATCATGAATCCGCCCCTTGACGATTGTTAATTTAGGCCATGTGGTTCAAAAAATATCGCGAATGATTTCAACTTTATTATATTCTACATTCAGTGCAATATTTTATTTTGGCAACCTTGGTTTCATGTTTCAATTATAAACGCGGAAATAAGTCTATACACCGTGTCCTGACCACATTTAGAAACTATAATGTCTTATAAACTTTTCTGGATATCGCCTAGTTTCAGAGTTATTACCAATTAAAAAATAGTACGTTACAACACAAGTGCGAAAAACACGTGTCTCGTACGACGTTTTTTAGTACAGATGGCCCTCCGAAGTCTCAAACCTGACGTAAAATGACACACTTCTCGCACTAGAGCCTAAAAAATACACCATCTGTACTAAAAAACATATTTTCTAATTGTTATCTACTCAGTACAAAAGGTCTTTTTAACGACGTTGGTGCCATTATGGAGAATAGTCTCACTAACCTCATTAATAACTAGATGTCAAAAAGTGAGAAATGAAACCTTGAGGTTTTTGTAAAAAAAAACGTTAACACTCATTGTAAGTGCTAGTTTTATAAATAACTTTTAAATTATAAATATTAGATGTCATATACCAAAGAAAAACGACCAAGATCAAACCTAAAACTGAACTGAAAACTGTAAAGTATTCTAATAGGAGGTGGTGCAGGCATGTATTGCTTACCCTCAGGGAATGGTCAAAGGCGCCTAGCCTTATAAGGGATTGCATATACCCGAGAAATTTGACCGGTGGTTGCTAAGACCGAGTGGCCGAGGGGTACAGGCATCAGCCGCGAAAGCTGAGTACGTGGGTTCGATCCCCACCTCGGACATAGGTGATCTTGGTCGTTTTTCTTTGGTATATGACATCTAATATTTATAATTTATATAGTATTAAGTAGTGTGACTGGAGAAAAATTAAAAAAGTACAAATCAAAATATTTAGTTAATAAATAATTTGATTTGTACTTTCGCAATATGTTCAAATAACATTTACTTTTTATGTAAAAATACATTAAAAAAAATATATGATAGGTATTAAAAAAAACTTTTTTTTTCGCTAAAAATTATAAAAGTCATGTAACATTTTTTGTTTGTTTTTACATCAAAAATGCGTGCTTTAAATCTTTCGGGTACCTTAGATACTTAAATACATACACAGCCACGACCAAGGAACAAATATTTGTGATAAATAAACACACAGATAATGCTCTCGCCGGTTCGAACTCGGAACCTCTAGCTTCGTAGGCGGGGTCACTACCATTTAGGCTTCGGAGGCTGACATGTTATTGTACTTATTATTTATCTTTTGGCAATTATTGCAAGAGGAATATTTTTAAAACTAAATTTACGGTATTTCGGGTCGCCTAGTCATATTGTCAATCATGTCACTCTTAGCATATTCGTATGATTTACTCACTCTCTTTGGCACTGGTCCCACCAAAAGGAAATCCGCGTTAAACTCATGGCCGCATATCGTTGTAGGCACACAAGAGCATCAAATTATTGTAGAAAAATCTATATGCATCTCTTTTTTGAAATTATATACCTACGTTTATTTCCGGCGGTTCCGGGTTAGAATTCGAATCCCGGCGAGGGCATTATTTGTTTATTTATTTATCACAAATATTTGTTCCTTGGTCATGGCTGTCTATGTATTTATGTATTTACCTATATGTATCTATCTATTATATACAAGGTGGAATTCGACGAGGGACCTTTACGGAAATGGGGGATAGTTAAGGCTATACTGAGCAACTTTTACTATGGGACCAACCCCGTAATCGTAAAAAAAAATGACTTTCATACATTGTGTGTATACATGCCGTACCTTTTTGTATGGATAAGTTTTTTTTATACGATTTCGGGGTTGGTCTCATAGTAAAAGTTGCTCAGTATAGCCTTAACTATCTCCCATTTCCGTAAAGGTCCCTCGTCGAATTCCACCTTATATATCGTCGCCTGGTGCCCACATCACAAGCCTTAATTGAGCTTACCGTGGGACTACACTGAAAAAAATATTTAACTGAACTACTTTGGCTATTTCATCATTAACCATAATTCGGTATGGCGTTACTAAAGTTAATTTCTATTAACAAACAGGTTTGCGTATTAAAAACCAAACGGATAATGTTATTCTAAGTTGGGCTATATGTAAATAAATGCTTGTATACGTCTTACATTAAAACAGTAAACAAATTCAAGTGTTCACATGTAAATAAACCGCTTGGTCTAATTTAAGAGTAAGCATTGACAATATGCAACAAAAACCAAGTCCTAGCTTGTAACAAAGACGATGTTATTATCCATAACATAAAATTGTTTAGATTTAACTCAACAATGATTTGCTATTATAATACATATTTTTGTTACATATAACCCGTTTTGTCTAGTAGAGTAAAACCAAATCCCATCAAAAACATTACATGTAAAAAGGTGCAAGTCTCGCAGCATAGCAGTTGTTACACCACAAAAAAGTTATGAGATCAATTGTTTAACCAAGTCAATAATTCTGTAGTTACTACAAGGGGGTATCCATAAAACTCGATTTCTACTAACTTGCCTAACTTGAAACTGCATGTAGAAATACTCATTTTATTATAGGTATCAATAAAGAGTAAGCCAAATTAGCTTGAGATTACCAAGCGAATTAAGTTTGATGATCCACCACTACCTATCCATGGGAACATTTGTCTAGCAGCTTTGTCATAAATTGTTACCTTATCACAATTACTTAATTAACAACATCTTATAGTAACTGTATTAATATAAGATATCTGTATTTTTTTAATATAAAGAATGACTTGGCCATCGACCACATCTTACTGAATGTCTTTAGGGCATTGCTAAATTAGGGTTGTTTTAAGCAGTTGATTGTATTACTTACCTATGTACCGAGTGTTTTGAGGTCGTGGAGCAAAATAATGGACATAATACGGAATTAAATCTGAGAGCGAATGAAAGAGTGTTTTTCAAGAAATAGAAAATTTCGTTTGTTATAACATGGTCACCAGATATCCTATACACCGTTTGACAAAGGCATAATAGGATGACTATATATACTCTGACAACCAAATTATGTCAGTAGAAAAGCGTGCGAAATTCAAAATTAGTATGAAGAATAGTAGGAAGGGCGGACAGGCCAGTAGATTTTTTTTATTTCACGCGGTTTCCTATTGACACCGTTTGGTTCGAGTAAGTATATACATAAATGATTTAAGTAGTTTTAAGATAATATATTGATCAGAGTCTACCCTACATAATGTTGATAGGCTTCAGAGTCACGAAAAGTAGTTTTTGATCACGACCCAACCCAAATCATCCTTGTGCGATGGCCAAGTCATTCTTTATATTAAAAAAATACAGATATCTTATATTAATACAGTTACTATAAGATGTTGTTAATTAAGTAATTGTGATAAGGTAACAATTTATGACAAAGCTGCTAGACAAATGTTCCCATGGATAGGTAGTGGTGGATCATCAAACTTAATTCGCTTGGTAATCTCAAGCTAATTTGGCTTACTCTTTATTGATACCTATAATAAAATGAGTATTTCTACATGCAGTTTCAAGTTAGGCAAGTTAGTAGAAATCGAGTTTTATGGATACCCCCTTGTAGTAACTACAGAATTATTGACTTGGTTAAACAATTGATCTCATAACTTTTTTGTGGTGTAACAACTGCTATGCTGCGAGACTTGCACCTTTTTACATGTAATGTTTTTGATGGGATCTCATCTCTTTTTGTAGGTATTCTTCTTTTTTAAACGGTTTTTATTAACTTCACCGCGTATCAACTGTCGTCGATGCTTCAAATCTTGTGATCAATTTATCGACCACTTCTACTGCACCGAAATCAATGAAATTTGGAACTCTTATCAAGTCCCCATGACAATGCAATATTATAATATTTGTATCCCTGTATCCTCAAAGCCTGATGCTGCAGACGTACTGCTTACCTTAACCGTGAGTGTTAGACACGTGAAAATGAAAGTAAAGCATGTTTGGCATAATCAAATACTAACAGCCTGATCTTGACTTCCAACTCTTCATTCCTGATGCTGCAGTACTGCCCACAATAACCGCAAGGTTTATCTTTTATCGATATCTTGATTTTAAAGAAGTTCTTTAAATATTAAGTAGAAACATGCGAATTTAATACTAACGTCCAACTCCTCAAATCTGATACCTACTCCAGTGTTACTGCCTGCCACAACCGCTAGGTTTAGCAATATGTAAATTTTGAAGTACTGCTTTAGATATTTGGCAGAAACGTACGGATTTCATTATCATCATCATCATCATCATATCAGCCGAAAGACGTTCTCTGGTGAATATAGGCCTCCCCCAAAGATTGCTACAAGGACTGGCCCTGTGCCACCCGCATCCAGCGTTCTTTACCAGGTCATTCATGAGTCCACCTTGTGAGGGGCCTACCCACGCTGCGCCACGTGACCGCCACTCGAGAACCTTACCGCCCCAACGGCCATAGGTTCCACGCGCAACGAGCCCCGCCCACTGCCACTTCAGTTTAGCGATTCGAAGAGCTATATCTGTTACTTTGGTTCTGCTGCGGATGGTCTCATTTCTAATCCAATATCGCAGAGAGACTCCTACATAGCCCTCTCTATTGCTCTTTGGGTGACATTGAGCCTTCTTATGAGGCCCATTATAAGCGACCACGGTTTAGTACCGTATGTCATTACTGGCAACATACACTGATCAAAGACTTTCGGCTTCAAACCCTGCGGAATATTGAACGAAAAGATACAGACGGATATAATCATCATCATCATAATCATCAGCCTATGATAGTCCACTGCTGGACGTAAGCCTCTCCTATTAACTATGCATATAGACGCATTATAGGAGGTAAATGCCCATAATCGCCACGCTGGGCAAGCGGATTGGCGATCGCAGTAATGTGTCCACTATGATGACGCTGCTGCCCATCATCAGTCTTTATCAAATAATGGTCAGTGACACTTCAATCCCTTAATCGATTCTTACGGCACCCCCAGGAGGAGTTGGGGTGGTGACAAATGTATTCTTACTGCCGTCACCACGCGGCACGACGGATATAATACTGACTTCCAACTCCTCAAACCTGATGCTGATGAGACACGTGCCACTGCCTGCCATAACCGCCAGGTTTATCGAAATGTTGAATTTAAAGTAATAATGCTTTCGCTAATGGGTAAAAACATATACACTAAATACTCACTTCCAAATCCTCTAATCTGATACTGCAATATTACCATAAACGCTATTAGTGTGCCATAACCGCTGAAAGCGTGGGTATTTCGTGTAGGTCGTGGCGCCGGACCTGCGTTTGTTGATAATGTGAGTTCACCCCTCGGGCCTCCGGGTTCGCGTAGGGCGAGCCGTCGGGCCTGCGGCCCTCCGTCTAAAAGACTGACAGAGTGAGTGGTTCGCGTAGGGTGAGCCGCCGGGCCTACGGCCCTCCGGCTGATAGTGTGATAGCGTGAGTAGACCGCGTAGGGCGAGCCGTCGGGCCTGCGGCCTTCGAGCTGATAGAGTGACTGCGTGAGTTGTTCGCGTAGGGTGAGCCGTCGGGCCTGCGGCCCACCAGCTGATAAAGTGACAGCGTGAGTGGTTCGCGTAGGGCGGGCCGTCGGGCCTGCGGCCCTCCAGCTGATAGAGTGACAACGTGAGTGGATCCCGTAGCGTAGGGCGAGCCGTCGGGCCTTCGGCCCTCCGGCTGATAGAGTGACAGCGTGAGTGGTTCGTGGACTTAGGGCGAGCCGTCGGGTTTTCGGCCCTCCAGCTGATAAAGTAACAGCGTGAGTGGATCGCGTAGGGCGAGCCGTCAGGCCTTCGGCCCTCCGGCTGATAGAGCGACAGCGTGAGTGGTTCGAGCTGATATAGTTACAGCGTGAGTGGTTCGCGTAGGGTGAGCCGTCGGGCCTGCGGCCCTCCAACTGATAGAGTGACAGCGTGAGTGGTTTGCTTAGGGCGGGCCGTCGGGCCTGCGGCCCTCCAGCTGATAGAGTGACAACGTGAGTGGATCGCGTAGCGTAGGGCGAGCCATCAGGCCTTCGGCCCTCCGGCTGATAAAGTGACAGCGTGAGTGGTTCGCGTAGGGTGAGCCGTCGGGCCTACGGCCCTCCGGCTAATAGGGTGACAGCGTGAGTGGATCGCGTAGGGCGAGCCGTCGGGCCTGCGGCCTTCGAGCTGATAGAGTGACAGCGTGAGTGGATCGCGTAGGGCGAGCCGTCGGGCCTGCGGCCCTCCAGCTGATAGAGTGACAGCGTGAGAGGTTCGCGTAGGGCGAGCCGTCGGGCCTGCGGCCTTCGAGCTGATACAGTGATAGCGTGAGTAGACCGCGTAGGGCGAGCCGTCGGGCCTGCGGCCCTCCAGCTGATAGACTCACAACGTGAGTGGTTCGTGTAGGGCGAGCCGTCGGGCCTACGGCCCTCCGGCTGTCAGACTCACAGCGTGGGTGGCTCGCATAGGACGTGCCGTTGGACCTGCAGTCATCCGGTTGATAAGACTGAGAGTATGAGTATACCCCTGTCAGCCCTGTCGTTATTAAAGCGCGAGAGTTAAACGCTAGCATGCATAATTTGTATTGCATATTACAAACAACATCTTTGATGTAGAATATTTAGTATCGGAAATTAACTTAACAATTGCACTAAAAACTTGAAAATAAAATAAGTAAAAAAAGTTTTAAGTTAAACGGTTTTTATTGCACCAAAAACTAGAAAATAAAAAGTAGTTGTAACTAACCGTAGATGCTACTTTCTGTAGATTAGTCACGTGAAACTATTATCACTGTAGTCTTCCCAAGTCAGATGCTGAAAGCCACGTTTAGCATCTATGTCAGCAGATTAAGCGTTACCTAATCGGAAACTTTTACCAAACAAAAATAAAAACGTGGGGCGTTGTTATAAAGAAACAAACAATTTCAAACTATGTAATTTTGCAATTAATCATCCATCTGTTCCAACACTTCTACAGAGGTAAATAACTTTTATCAAGGCCAGAACAAAACTAATTACACTATTGCTGTCTTGATTTCAATGTGTGTTCTTAAATAACTATAGTGACTTAATCACAATTGCGTCCGGGGCTTTTATGGAACAATTTCTAACAATTCTGAACGGTATTTGCGTCTTAGTCTATTATATTCTAATATTGCAGATTCCTGCGCTTTAATGCTACCGAAATCGATATTTACTAGACACAATAACAGTCGCTAACACGACAAAGAAGTAAAGATTTTTTTATTATTTTAACCCCAACGTATTATTTCGTTCATACGAAACACCTACGTTGAAATTACCTACACAACAATATCCAAATCTCTAGCAAATCCCTAAACAAATTCGTAATTCTTACAGACGTTGAAAAAGACAAATAATCGCTTCAGTACGCACACGGGAATCGCAAATTAATTCTGAAACACCCAAATAGCCATCCATTACCTACGGCGCACGGGCAACTGACTGTGACTGTCACACGGTGGCGTTACGGTGCGCGTCTGCGCGGCACTACCCGCGTCTCACCCGCGCCATTTTAAAATACGACTGTATTATTAAAATGCCCAGTACCTACATTTATTACAAACCACAATTATTAATTTTTTTTAGTTTTTGATATTCTTGTTTATATAGGTATCTGATTTATTTTGTACTGGCATCATTTAAAAGTTACTTTATGTTTAACAAGCACTGCGTACTCCCGACCCCGCGTTTGATTTAAAGTAAATTAAACTTTGTTGTACTACAAATACATTTCCAATTCGTTTGGCTAGGTTGTCCGTAGTCATATTTGATAATACATAAGTGAATTTTGTGATGTTAATTTATTAGGTAGGTACTTAATTATTAATTGTTCACTTCCGCATAAAAGTGTTAATGTAAATTGAACAGTGGAAATCCGAATAAGATGTTATTTTAAAATACAGCTTATTATAATAAACAATTTTACGGTCATCATCATCATCATATCAGCCGAAAGACGTCCACTGCTGAACATAGGCCTCCCCCAAAGATTGCCACAATGACCGGTCCTGCGCCACCCGCATCCAGCGGACTCCTGCGACCTTCACCAGGTCGTCGGTCCACCTTGTGGGGGGCCTACCCACGATACGCCTTCCGGTACGTGGCCGCCACTCAAGAACATTCCCGCCCCAACGGCCATCGGTTCTACGCGCGATGTGCCCCGCCCACTGCCACTTCAGTTTAGCGATTCGGAGAGCTATTTCAGCTACTTTAGTTCTGCTGCGGATGGTCTCATTTTTAATCCGATCACGCAGAGAGACTCCTAGCATAGCCCTCTCCATAGCCCTTTGGGTGACTTTGAGCCTTCTTATGAGGCCCATTGTAAGCGGCCACGTTTCAGTACCGTATGTCATCACTGGCAACACACACTGATTAAAGACTTTCGTCTTCAAACACTGCGGAATATTGGACGAAAATATGTGTCGTAGCTTCCCGAACGCTGCCCAACCGAGTAGGATTCGACGATTGACCTCTTTCTCGAAGTTGGACCTACCTAACTGAATAGTTTGCCCTAGGTATATATATTCGTCTATAACTTCGAGTGTGAATTCTCCGATTATTACGGGAGTTGGTGCTACATGGGAATTCTACATGATTTTCGTCTTATCCATGTTCACCCTAAGACCAACTTGCTCGGAGGCTTTACTGAGGTCAACGAGCATAGTACTTAAGTCCTCCAAGGTCTCAGCCAAGACTACTATATCGTCAGCGAATCGAAGGTAAGTGAGGTACTCGCCGTTTATGTTGATACCCAGCCTTCTCCAGTCCAGAGTCTTAAAGACATCCTACAGTGCAGCGGTAAACAGCTTAGGCGAGATGACATCTCCTTGCCTAACTTCCCGCAGCAGTAGAATAGGCTTCGAGCTCTGGTCTTGGAGTAGGACTGACATTGTGGCGTTCTCGTATAAACACTTTAACACCTCGATATAGAGGTAGTCGACTTGGCACCGTTGGAGAGACTGTAGTACTGCCCAGATTTCGATCAAATCGAAGGCTTTCTCATAGTCCAGAAACGCTAAACAGAGGGGCAGGTTATATTCTTCGGTCTTCTGTATAACCTGGCGAAGCGTATGGATGTGGTCTACAGTACTAAAGCCTCTTCGGAAACCGGCTTGTTCGGGAGGCTGGAAGTCATCAAGCCTGCGTGCAAGACTATTCGTAATGACTCTTGAAAACAGCTTATAGACATGGCTCAGAAGTGAGATGGGTCGGTAGTTCTTCAATAAAGAACTACCGACCTTTTTTGAAGAACAGTACCACCACACCTCTATTCCATGCCTTTGGCGTTCTCCCTTCCAGTAAGACGGAATTGAACAATTTCTGAAGGGCCGTAAGGATCGGTTTACCACCCGCCTTTAGAAGCTCAGCTGTAATTCCGTCCTCCCCAGGCGCCTTGTTATTTTTGAAATGAAATGAAATGAAATGAAATGATTTATTTGCATGTGGAAGTGGGTAACATTTTGCTGTTGTCGTTGCAGTTAAATACTTTAGTAGGAGCACCAATCCCTACCTTTGCAGGTGTACATACATACAACTTATTATAAAATAAAATAAAATAAATTAAACAATGTCAAAATCTTATAAGATAAAGTGGATTAGATTTTTGAGCTGTTCAAGAGCCATTCTAATCTCGCACAGGCTGATGTCCGGGACGTCTTCTGTATAGTGTCGGGTCAGTCTAGCTCTGAGGTCTTCCGCTAGATCAACTTCGGGTCTGCTAGTTGACGTGTACAGCTGTCCATAAAAACCCTCTATCTCACTCAGCAGCTCAGATCTGGATGTGACGATTCTACCATCCTCAGTCTTTAATTTGGCGAGCTGGCTTTGCCCAACAGACAGATCCCTTACAAAAACTTTAGAGCCCTTGTTCCGCTCGATGGCTTCTTCTATACACTTGGTACGGAATTGGCGCATATCGCGTTTGAGGGACTTAGAGATCTGTCTGTTGAGCTGCCGGTATAAAGTCGCATCAACTGAGGATTGTAGAACCAGTTCACTCCTTCTTTCCATTAGTTTCTGAGTGGAGTCTGAGAGCTTTCTGGTCTTATTCGTCCGCTGGGCCTTAAAAAACTTAGACCCAGCGCCATGGACAGCTTCCACAAACCCGTCGTTGAATACGTCCACATCATCGCCTAGGCAATCGAAACGGTTTTGGAGTTCCAGCTGAAAGCTCTCGGGGTTTTGGAGATGGAGTGCAGGTCGAAACGTAGACTTCATCAGTCGCGAGCGTTCTAGCTTAGGACATATATTCAATGTGCCTCTTACCAGGCGGTGATCGCTTCCGGTTTTAACCGTACTGATCACAGAAACATCGTTGAATATATGTCTCTTCGTCGACATGATGAAGTCGATCTCGTTTTTAGTTGCACCGTCGGGACTCATCCAAGTCCATTTTCTATGCTCGCGTTTCTTAAAGAAGGAGTTCATCATGTAGAGTCCCTCCTTCTCCAAGAAACCAGCCAGCAGATGGCCCCGGTGGTTCCGACGTCAAACCCCAAATTGCCCCACCCTCAGCTCGTCACTATCTCTCTTGCACAGTTTCGCGTTGAAGTCCCCCATAACAACGGTGAAGTAGGTTCTGGAGCTATGCATGGCTTTTGAGATATCATCATACATAGCCTCCACCTCGTCGTCGGAGTGTATCGAAGTCGGCGCGTACACCTGTATGACCTTCAGCGAGTATCTCTCAGATACTCTGAGTATAAGGTACGCCAGCAAGTTGCCGGACTTTAGGATTATCGTGTCCTCACCCTCTCTTCGGACTTCTGACAATCCCACAATGTCCCAACGCAACTTGCTCAATCCTTCCTCCAGTTCCACTAACTTTTCGTCGGTCCGCAGTGTACGCGTGTTGCTCGTTGCCAGGGCCAAAGGTAGACGGTGGTAGCCGGATCTTTGCCGGAGATTCTTAGCACCCCTGACCCCGCTAGCACCCTGGCCGTATTTTACGGTAACTACGTTTATAATGATGATTTGCGCAGTGGACGTCTTATGGCTGATATGATGATGATGATGACAGGGTGGAATGGAAATAGATTTTGGGTCAGGAGGGCCGCTACCAGATTCCGTGCTGCTGGAGGGCCTTCAGAGATTATCCCTCAATTTGGGATTAATGAAAATTGGGATTAGCATGAAAACTAAAAAAATAACAGAATTTAAAACTTGTAGGTATGGGACCAATAAAAATATTTGGCTAGAAAACCCACAATCCAAAGAACTCTTTGTTCCAACCCGCTTCATTCCGCCATATAAACTTATTTGCAACAACCGCATAATTAATTTTGTATTAGCATGTACTTGTATGGGATTACAAGCTTATTTGAGTAGTTTGCATAACTATAAAATCTGGCAGAAATTTCCAATTTTCAGATTTTTTTTGTAATAGGTAGGCTATAAACTACTCATGTTTCAAATTTTGAGCTCCTAGGCCATCTAGAAATACCTTAGATTATTGATGATCGGTGAGTCAGTGAGTGACAAAACTAAGGAACTTTGACATGCGGTAATTTTTAAACTACAAGTTATAATTGAAATCAAGTAAGATTATTATGTAACTCATGTAATGGCCTATACGTCGCAGAAAATTCAGACTTCTAGCTGTAACCAGCGCGAAATTACAGACGGTTGAAAATGGCCTGAACGGCTTCGAGAAAAGGATGGTACGGCCGTGCCTTTTTTTTGCTCCACTTGGCGGGGGCACTGCCGTGCCCCCAGATACGGGTTTGCTACTCTAGCAGACCATTCGCTTTATCTAACCAAATAAAATACAATGTGTAACCAAACGTACTTCATTATATAGACAATACTTAGCATAGAAATAACCAAACGCTTTTTTTGCGTTGCGTTACACCCCCCCCCCCCCGCACCGCGGAAAACCTGATTATACTCGTCGTGTCCGTCCGCAATCAGATGCATCGTGTTGTTTTTTACTCACTTCTCTTACGTTGCATCTCGCTAAACTTCGATTTCATCTCGATAAACAATATAAACATTTCTTGGCGATCTGTATTTTGTGTGATGTGTATGACATTATGTATGTCAAGTTACTTGAATATTCCAAAATGGAAGTCGTACCTCCACCAGCAGACACCCTCGGAGACTACCTTCGGGAATGGGGATTAGAAGGTTACATAAGGACATTTCAAACCATGTCATGTCTTTGTAAACCAAATAATTTTAATTTCTTCATTTTCCTTGTAATCAAAGAGACTCTGAAGCTAATGTATCAAGCAAAATAATGGAATTAATCGTAAAATAATTTGGAAAAATAAATTGGTTTACAAAGATACTCTGTGCAATGAAAACCTATAAAGTGATGCAAAAAGTACTTTTGCTCGCGATTATATTATTGATTCATTGATTATTTTGATTACTATACCGTTCTTATAAATGACTATGAATGTTTCTATTATTTGAATGTTTCTATTATTACAATTAATAAAGTTATTTAAAATAAATGTTTATTTTTTTGCTCGTTTAGTATTACTTCTTTTTGGGTAATCATCGATGTGGCTTATACACCCTACTTGTAGTTAAATGAGTTGTAAATAGGGCTCACTGCCTGTATAAAATCCAGTACGTCTCATCACCCAGGGGATAAGAAAGGTGACGATGAGACGTACTGAATTTTATACAGGCAGTGAGCCCTATTTACAACTCATTTGATATTTGTCTGTATATGATCCACGTATTTTTGTCATGTATAACCTATTTATTTGGTTAGAAGTAGGTAGGCAAACTATTTGGTCAAAATAATTAAACATTTGGCTGTATATGAACAACGTATTTTTGTCGTGTATAACCTATTCGTTTGGTTACATGCAGGCAAATAATTTGGTTAAATATAATGAAACAAATTGCTTAAAATAATACTCTAAATTGGTTATAGGTAACAAAAAAGTTATGTTAAACATTACTGAGCCAGTTGGTTTAGGCGTAGCAGAAAATTTGATTAAAGTAAGTTGTGAATTCAGTAAGATTTTGACAAACAGTAAATTTGTTATCAACATACAGCACGTCTACAATAACTGAATTGTAAACTAAATATAACTGAACTTATGGTAATATACAACAGACAGTTTTCACGCGATATAACTAATATTGTTTAGCAATACACAACATCAATTGTTTAGTAGAAAATTAACCGAACTGATTTTGGTAAGATATTGCCATACTTCGCTCGTCACTTTTTTTAAGTTACAGGTTGACGAAAGTTCGGTTACCATTAACAAATTATTTTTTTCAGTGTAGGTCGATTTGTGTAAGATGTCCCAAGATATTTATTTATTAAAAGAAAAGAAAGAATATACCTAATTAGAGTAAATAAGGGGTGGATGATTCTCTCTGTACCTTAAGTGAATAAAACCTTAGCCAACTAAGTAGCTATATTATAAGCGCAATACTTTATAAGAGTAGGTGCGTATTTTTCTAAATCATATTAAAGTTCTTGAAAAAGATGGGAGTACACTCAACAGTCATATAGTTTTGGTGCAAGTATAGTCATATTTTGCCACCACCAGCAGCGTTATTCACTAAGGAAACCGCCTTGCTGTCAGCGCTGTGTCAGTGCTGCGGCAGCGTCGAGCTTAAAAATGGTATTCACTAACGTACTTTAAACGACATCGCGACACTAGTGCTCGGCGACGAATGCGGCGTGAGCTGGAACTACCTACATTGCGTCGAGAGTTTGACGTTTAATGTATGAACTTCGTATTCTCTAACGAAAAACAGCGACGAACTCGCCCACAACCTCGCTCACAGCCTCGATTCCTAATGTCAAATAAAACAGCTAGGATTTTAGACAAGGCTGTCTCGACGTCGAGCTCGTTGAGGAACGCAGCGTCGAATGTGTGAATAAGAGAATAGCATAACATCACGAGTTGTTAATGTTACTTATGTTATGAAGAAAATATTACTTGCCATAATTCAGTTCACCCCTACACATAAAACCGTTAGTACCGTATCTGAGAACCGTGAAATAAAGTCATAGTTTTTTATCGGGATATAATTATGTCATGTTCCTTTACACACTTCATTGGAACGCGTGCCCTATCCCTACTTTCTATAATTTTAATATAGCGAATAATGCTCGAAAATTGACCACTTTTTCCTTGGGAAAATAATACAATTTTGTATAATTGTTTTATTTAGTTTTTGTTTTTTGAAAGGGGTAAGTCAAAATGCTTCTTTTTCGTTCTAAACAGCAGAAAGACAGCTTTTTGTCTTTCCTCATGCAGAAAAGTGATTCATCTTCTTGAAAAATTTGTTATTCGCTTGGTGAAGGCAGTAAAATAGTACATCGTGCATCAAGGGAGGTAAGTACGTAACTAACGAGAGTGTTAGGAGCTTTTAATGACTCGAGTTAGTATTCCGCTTACCGACCGTGATGCATACAATGTTTTTCATCACACTTGCCGACAAAAATAAGTTTTAAAACAAAATATTATTAAATGACGTACTGACATTTCTATTACTCCCTAGGGAATTTCACTTTTCTATTAAGTACTCCCGCTACGCATGCAAGCAATGGCGCGCTTAGACAGCAAGTGTGATGAAAAATACATTTGTCACCACGTCAACGCGTGGATGCATCGTGAGATTCGACCAATATATTTAAGTGTCACTTCATTTATTGAAGACTGATGGGCTGCTAACGGTGCTCCGTCATCATATTTAGTGGACACACCACTGCGATCGCTAAACCGCTCGTGCCATAGGTGCATCGGCACCAATACGACTGAAGAAGGCAAGGAATTCAATGCAATAACGAATCAACAGGATATTAGTGCGATTTTTTAATTTCATCGTTGATATTGTGTTCACTGGTGACTAAAATTATCACCTGTGATTTGAAGTCACTGTTTTCAAATGCCGTATTTTTGATTCTCACACGTTCCTTACCATCATGAATTGTACAATGTCAGTCATAGACAATTTATCCTGTTACATTCTTTTTTGCGCAGATGTAGTAGTGTTGCCCTTAGTATCGGTTTTTATTTTTCATACTACATATAACTCATGTTAGGTTCTGTCAAAGTGTTCGAACGTAAAACGGAGTGTCAATGTCAGTTGAAAAGAAAACTGAAGTTTTGAAATATGGCAGATGTCACTAAGTCAACTGTCAAAAATAGTCAAACGGTGATTTCAAATCGAGTGGGTGGGGGCACTCGTAAAGCAATATCATAGGTATGACAATTCTAGTCACCGATGACATTTCAAAAATACGAACTCAAGGGAAATCACTTGTTTTCGGTGAGAATAAGTCACTGGTGAAATTCAAAAATCGCACCCCGCTTCATTAATAGGCCGGCCTCTAGGATATCGAAAGAAGAAATGGGTTATCAAGTAACGTTTACGATCGCCCACTGTAAGCCTTAACTTGATACGTAAACCAGTCTAGCCCACTCGCAGTGAGAGTCAGAATGGCGGGTGTACCTCTATAAATACAAAACTCGACTATACTAAAAAAATGTACTCAAAATGTACTATTTAGTACCTATTTAAAAAAAAATTGTACCCCTCCGTACAAAAAGTTATTACAATGTACAGGTACACCCGCCGTTCTGACTGTCAAGACGGCGGGTGTATGCTGGTTTACCGGGAAGCTATTGATTATCGACAAATCCTATTGACTCAAAAAAATGTACTAAATTTGTACTTTCATATGCAGTTTAAATATTAGTAATATAATTTTTAATTGCGGAGTTATGCAAATTTACTTTTTTCGATTCTTCGTCTTCTTCCTAGCGTTTATTTCCCGGTTTTCTACGGTTCAAGGAAAAAAAAATTTAAGTAGGTATGTAAGTGTATCTAATTAAGTACCTACTCACTTATTTTTTTTAACTCTAGAGAAGAACGAATGTCGAAGCTGGCGCAGCTTTGACTGACTTTTCTATGAAAATAGCTGTCACTCACAAATTAAATAGTACAAATTCTGCGCCAGCTTTAGTGAATCGACATTCGTTCTTCTCTAGAGTTAAAAAAAATAAGTGAGTAGGTAATTAGTTAGATACACTTACATACCTACTTAAATTTTTTTTTCCTTGAACCGTAGAAAACCGGGAAATAAACGCTAGGAAGAAGACGAAGAATCGAAAAAAGTAAATTTGCATAACTCCGCAATTAAAAATTATATTACTAATATTTAAACTGCATATGAAAGTACAAATTTAGTACATTTTTTTGAGTCAATAGGATTTGTCGATAATCAATAGCTTCCCGGTAAACCAGCATACACCCGCCGTCTTGACAGTCAGAACGGCGGGTGTACCTGAACATTGTAATAACTTTTTGTACGGAGGGGTACAATTTTTTTTAAATAGGTACTAAATAGTACATTTTGAGTACATTTTTTTAGTATAGTCGAATTTTGTATTTGTAAAGGTACACCCGCCATTCTGACTCTCACCACTCGCACTAGGTAATGCATTGCAGCGAGCGTGATGAACTACTTTGGGTATCAATTGAACGCTAACGTAAACATATATTATACTTAATAACATTTAAGTACCTATATAAGAATTCCGAGAGTTGAAAGTGCACCTATTGTCTAATAAAAAAAAACATAACCTCCTCCTTTTTTTGAAGTCGGTTGATAAAAAAATATTAATATGTAATAAATAATGTACCAGCTTATAATCCTAACATTTTTTGATCAATTACAGCAAACATGTTTTTGATAACAGCGCCATCTAGTGAAAACTTTGATAACTTTACCTAATATTCATCTGTTTGATGATTTGGGCTGCCACCTATTGACGAGTAGCGAAACAATTCTAAATCACTCTCTGTACGAAGTTATTCTTACTGCTACTAGATGTCAACTATAGTCAACTTGTTTAGTAAGTCAGTGACTTTCAGTAAAAAAAAAACATTTTTTAATCCAAACTTTTTAATCGGCGGGCAATGTTAGCTAGTTTGACGGTACAGGAATAATAAGTTAAAAAACGCAGGCCGCAAAACTTTCTGTAAAGTATTATTTATATTTTTATATATATAATAATATATAATGGTGAAAGTAACTGGCCGCCAAGAACACTTGTTGGGCCGGATTTAGAGGTTGAGAGGCTTCGGGGCAACAAAGGAGTGGAGGCCCCCTAGCCCCCAATTATTTTCCAAAGAATGTAGACAATTTTTTTCAGTCAAGTTTTTCAATAAATATTTTTTTGTGGAAACAAGTATAAATTATTTTATTATTTAACAAACATATAAATATAATCACTTTCAATGCAAAAAAAAACTAGTTGGAATTTGAAATATTTCTCTTCGAAATCTCCATTGTGGGGGCCCCTCTTTCGTGGAGGCCTCGGGGCTGTAGCCCCGGTTGCCCCCTCTTAATCCGGCCCTGCTTGTTCCGATCCAATCAAAGCCGTATCTGCGTGAAGTGTTCCCCAAAAAAACCTAATAACGAACGTTTCATTTATATCCCCTCGTTGTAACAATAATTCCAAAAATCTCTCCCGGCGAAAATTAAAAAACATAGGTATTTAAAGTTCTTAAATTATGTCATTGCTATTAGAGTGACAATTGTGTCAAATTTATTGGCCGACGTCGTCCGAGACGAAGCGATGCTTGACTATTGACAGATTGATCGCTTTTATATGATATTTGATATGGAGCTTTTTTCGATTGGTCGTCGAAAGATGAACAAGTCCCTAAAGTCCACTTGCATAATTTACCTAATCACTATAATCAGAGATCGGACGAATGGGCGTCATCGTTCGCAATAATAATGTTGACATAGCTACAAAGTTGAATAAAAGATTAATCAATTAACCGTTTTCTGACAATTCCATGCATATTTGATAACTGTAACTATGAAAATCTGAGTATAGTCACTTAAAGTTCAAAATTAAAGTTAAAGTAATTAGTTGTTTTTGTTTTTAAATTACAAACGGGACTTAATCGCGTAAACTTACGTTTAATATGATCCTGACATTTCGGGCATGACGTTACACCGGTGGTCGCAGGCAAGATAATAGGTAGGTATTTAACGTAAGTCCCATTTATCTTTGAAATATGAGTGTTAATCGTAAAAGTAAAAGTAAATAAATAATCATTCAATCAACGTTGACGTTTTGTCCACATTGTTGCGAACAATGATGTCCGTTTGTCCGATCTCTAAACATAATCCAGGGTTAGGTCACAATAAAAATAGGCTAAGTAGTTAGTAATGTCAAAAATGGATGGCCTTAACTAGTTTACACCATGCTAATTGATTAACCCTAGATTGTGCATGTAGTTGTAGACCCTAACTGGTTATAATGGTTAGTTTCGCATATAGTTTATAGTTTTACTGACTATTTTGCTTTTACGTTATAGGGTAAAAGCACCAATAGATGACTGCCACCCAGAAATTGACTGATAGGTCTAAAAATCTAAATAATTAAATCAGGAATAATTTTCCACGCTCGGGAGTATTTTTCTCATATGCGGCAACACTATATCGTGTCTCACATGCGAATTACCAGACAGTTAAGCCACGCACGCGGCAGTGAGCGGCCGTCGAGTTTGCGCTTCGCACCAAAATCGCGTTTTTTATGGGATCCTTATTAAGAAAAGCCCTCAAAAATTTAAGCTTTTAATTACGTAAAAAATCGAATATGGCTTTTATTTACTTAATTCACTGCAGTATAGATTTTAGAGTAATATCTCTATTGTGTATATTATAATGAATAGTTTTTTTTATTTATTTTATGAGATATTTGCTGGTCAAGTTATGGTTCCAATATTGTGTGTTCGGGCCAAAAGATGAACGACGGTCAACTTTTGGGCAAAGGCTCGTATTTTCAAATGCTTGTGTAAATTATAATAAAATAGCTAGATGTAATATTTATACATAAAATTACAATCAGTTTTGTAGATGATTTTTTGACCAAAAGATGAACGAGCCTTTTTTCATGTAACACGTTTTAAAGTAATTTATTTTTGTATGAAAACGGGATTGTTCAACTCAAGAATCGCTGTCCAAAACGTGAACTAGGAAAATTTACTGGTTCATCTTTTGGGTTGGATTCCAATAAATGAATTCGAATCAATTTAGTTCGTTCATTTTGTTAATGCGGTGTCCAAAACATGAACCAACTGATTTTATTTAACGGTTGAATTTGGGAAAAGTGAAACCTTTGTTCTTAGAAATCAGATTATTACATAATACACACTGTGTTTATGTTTCATTAAATAAGGTCAAATTTATCGAAAAAACGAACGTTTTTACTTTGCTTTATTCATCTATTGGGGTCTTGCCGTTCATATATTGGTCTCGCCATATCGACGGTAGAAAGGCTAATTGGCTTAAGCGACACTTTGGGCGATATTGAGTTATTTATATCATCGGAATCGGCAGATTTTTCTCCGTCGATTGAGCTCGGTTTCATAGCGATCAGACGATTTTGATGGCGGTTAACACTTCTGAAATTTGGTACAGCGTTAAAAAAATCAAGGCATGAAGCAACACAAAAAATTGCATTTTTGAATGAAACGTGACTTGACCCACAAACATGTTTGGTTGGTTCCCGCTTAAGCGGTTTTTACTTTCCCAACTTTGTCATTCGTTTTGATTTGAACCTTTTGGCTTTACTCCATCACACACGAGCATAGTCGTTTAAGTCAATTGAACTTTAACAAAAAAGTGCCACCATAGGCGTTTGAAGCATTTAGCCTCCATTTAAAATAAAAGAAGCATGTCGCTTGAACCATTTAGCTCTTCCCAATTTTTTAGGGCATGAGTCGCTTCAACCAAATACGTAAAACTCTAAACCATAAAATGTATGTTACTTAAGCATTTAGAACCTCTTTTTATAGATGAGAATGTCGGTTGAAATAGAATATTTGTTTGACCTGTGTCATTTAAATCCTTATAATAAAATCATAATGCATCATATCAGTGTAGCTTAAATCATCAAAAATTTCTATGAGAAACTTTTGACTCGGCGGTACAATCACACTGTTGCCGCCGTCGGTACTTTTTGAGCCACTCGCCTATAACTACCGCCGCCCCCCGCGCGGGCGCGTCAATCACTTGTAGTCTGTGCCGGTAGGCGCATGTGCCGTAGTGATTTGTGTGTGATACTGAAATCGTGTATTTCACATTATGAAATAATTTAATTATTTTGATTGTTATTTCTTGATTATTTAATAATAATTAAAGTTTAAGTCTAAATACTTACTTACGTATTTCTGCCGCTTATATTGTAAATAAAAACTGACTACAGATATAATAAAAATTAAGATTAAAAAATGTAACGCAACTATCAAGCGTAGTAATAAATTAATTAAAGATGTTAGGCAAAAAGAGCATTTTTTTCCAATAAAAGCGACAGAAAGGTTATTGCGGATGAAACGCTGTTGTAATCAATATCCGCAATTTTTCTAAGACTGATTCTGCCACATAACTATCTAATTATGTTATTAGGAGCAAATATTTTTCTTTATATACATAGCAATAAAAAATGAGAAAAACGATTTTCATTCATTTTGTTTTCTTTAGACCTGCAGAGTAATTATACCTTTGTCTCTAAATATCCGAGCTTTAACCACCATGTTTAATCATATTCATATAATTCCTGAGATTTAAGCAATCCGTTTTTCAACGAGTGTGTGTCATTAAGTCAATTAGAATCGCCACTTATTTCCATTAAAGAATCGCTTAAGCTGTTTAGCCTTACCCCGTTGTATAGTAAAAATAGCGCTTAGCTCACTTAGCCTTCTTTTAAAAAGGTGCACTTGTACACTACAGTCATTTGACTTGCCTCCGGCGGCAGACGCTGTTGGTATTTGAACCAATTAGCCTTTCTCTCATTTTTAGCAGATTTGTCTTAAGCGACCTTTATTTCGAGACATAATAAACTAATTTTATCAAGGTAGGAACCAAAGTATGCGCCTTTATATCTTGAATATTTGATGGCAGTTGCGTTACAATATACCTGTTACTTTTTTTGTAGCGATTTTTTTTCTAAAAAATAAAACTTTAAACGGCTCTCCTGTAAAGTTCATAAAATGTCGGTTAAGTCAATTAGCCTTTCTACCGTCGATATTGTGATTATTCTGGTTCATCTATTGGGGTCAAATTGTTCAGAGATAGGGCACTTTGTTCAACTACTGGGGAATTTGACTCCTTTTTTAATATAATCATTTTTATAAAATTACTGAAGCTTAATACGAGGCATAAAAATAACTTATTCTAAACTCAATTAAATGCGGAATCATATAAAAAAATAAAAATTATTGAATTATGAGTTACATCATATAGAAAAAAATATTTAAAGTTGCGAAAGTGGCTTAATTGTTCATCTATTGGTGATATTACCCTATGCGTTTTACTTTTACCATTATTACTCCACGCTGACCTACTTTTGAATATAGTGCCTACTGCTATAAAGAGTTCAAAATGAAGCTAATACTCTCACAATTCATTAATATTTTGGCTCGTGGTTCTATGTAGAAGATATAATTGAAAATATAGATTGAAAAAAAAAAAAATAGGTAGGTACTTACGAGTCCATCTTGTTTTATACAGGGTGGTCCAAACCTTGACGTCATACAAATTTTTTTAGGTTCCCTACGTCATAGGCTATCAGAATATACCCCATGTATGTTAGCCGATTTTTTGTAGTTTTCGAGTTATGAATTTTTGAAAATTTTGTTTTGAGAAATTCTGGAACGAAGAAATTTATTGATAAAAAAAACTATTGTTTTTTTTTAATGTTTACTTTTTGTAAAAGTATTACTACAAATGAAGCATTTACTGACAAAAAAATTTGCGTCCTCACTTTGATACAAGTAAGATAAAAAATACCAATTTCAAAATTTTACGTTAAAACGCATCAAAATAACATATCCCAAGGATTTTTGGTAATCTAAAGACTGCCCTAGACCTTAAACCTTCGTAAAAGCTAAAAAAAAGTGATACTTAATGATGAGGATTTTTCGGAGTAGTCGGTCAAATAAACTTAAAAAAAAACTTCTAAATTTTTAATTAAAACATAAAGTAAAATTTCGTCTGTTTTGTTGTTCTTATCAATAAAAAAAAGACAGAAAATACCACGAAAACTCAATTTGTGTAGTTATTCAAGTAATTTTTTACTACTTTAAAATTTTAAGCTTTTTTAAGTTTATTTGACCGACTACTCCGAAAAAACCTCATCATTAAGTATCACTTTTTTTTTGCTTTTACGAAGGCTCAAGGTCTAGGGAGGTCTTTAGAATACGAAAATTCCTTGGGTTATGTTTTATTTTTTTATTTACGTACATTAATGCTATTTTGATGAGTTTTTAGCCAAATTTTTTGAACTTGGTATTTTTTTATCCTACTTGCATCAAAGTGAGGACGCAAATTTTTTTGTCACTAAATGCTTTATTTGTAGTAATACTCTTACAAAAAGAAACTAGTTAAAAACCCAATAGTTTTTTTTTCTTAATAAATTTCTTCATTCCAGAATTTCGCAAAAAAAATTTTTTTTTTAAATTCATAACTCGAAAACTACAAAAAATCGGCTAACATACATGGGGTATATTCTGATAGCTCATGACGCGAGGTTTCAAAAAAAATTTTTTTGACGTCAAGGTTTGGACCACCCTGTATACGAGTAGGAGCTTTTTTGCGATGTGTAGTCTCATCATTGTAATTTAGTACCTATCATAGTGTTCAATTCATTCATGAAATCGATGATAGAACTAAAAGACTAGCGTGGGTCAAATATTTGATATTATTCAAAGTCAATAAGAAAAACATGGTGATAATATGTTCGGAATAGATTTATTGAATCTTTCATTTTATATGCGGTAACAATATTCGCATAAAATATATATAAAATAATATTTACATAATATTCGTAATACTCAGTTCGTTTACTTATAACGTAACTAACGGCACCTTTACATAACTATTTATAATGTTAATCATACTATTTAATTGATGTAGTGAATAATAATGTAAATCTTGCAAATGTTAACTTCACGTTATTAGGAATCTTTGAATAATAGTCCACAACAAAATAAAAATATACATTTTTATTCACTTCACAAATAAAAAGGCAGAATCATTCGTTCAAGATAAGTCTTTCATAGATAAAAAGGCAAATATTCTTAGTATGTTACCTTATTGGAATAGGAGTTTTTTATAGAAGAAAGCAACAATAATAAATGTGGTAAAATGGTAAGTCCGAAAATATTAGTCAACTATTGATCAAGGTGTTACCACATTTTTAATGTGATTACAATTTGTAATACATAGTCGGTTAAACAATTGGAATGTGTACTGTACTTATTTTTGAATATGCCATTCTAGTATTATGTACAGGTTAGTAACGAGTTGCGTTTTTTTTTATTTACAAGCACTGACAAAAGTTAGAGAACTCGTTTCAGTTGTTTACAAAATGCATATTTTCTCTTAGATATTTAATCAATATTCTGCAACTCTCTACTACCGCAGTTTTCTATTTTATGCCTAACAGTTAACAATAATTATTTAATCAGGAATACTGGCTCTTATAAAGATTACCAAATTTACAATTACCGATTTTACTATCGATAAAAATAAATACAAAATCGAATGAAAATGAAACTAATGAAATATGAAATGTGAACATTTTAATGATAATAAATAATTAGTAAAAAACATGAGATGACCACATAATGACGGCGAAGATGAAAAGTGACGTTAAAAAGGAACTAATTAAGTGCTTAACCTAGAATAAATTAAGATTACTTACAACGGATTACTAAATATCACAGAGAAAGTACCCAATACTTACAAAACCGTTACTTCAAACACTTCATCATTCTAGGTCTGTACAAAACTGACAAACAAAACACATCACTCATTAAAATGATACTTACTTAAAATTTTATCAAAACCATTAAGAAGTCATCAATATTTAATGACTCGACTGGGCAGTCGCAGGACTGGTAGGTAGCAAGAAATCTATACAACGAGCTTAATGTGTTACAGAGAGCATTAAACTAAACACTAGCAATAAATAATACAGTCACTAAGGAATCGAATAAATAGCTAAAAGTTCAAATTACGTCACTATAATACTCAAAGTCTGACTTAAAAAGTCATATGACCTAATTACTATTGGTTAACAATCAGTAATTAATATCAACCAGTAAGTAAAAAACACACTCCTCATTCATCTTCATAAATCAATTACGAGGACATGTCGCTCAGGCGCGACGTAAACCGCTTGTCTCGCAGGGTAACATACATGTTTGCCTAGTTTTAGATGAATTGAAATCATTGGAATGCAATGATCTTATTAAACTTTGCGCTGCATTTTATTGTATCCTGCCTAGGGTATTGATCTAAAATGTCGCTGCCTTCTTTGTCTTCTGTGTCGTTTGAGATTGGCGAGATGCGCGCTGCGTTGCGGAGTTCTTCTTGCAAACAGTGCCTGATCAGCTTTCCTGCACTGTTCTCCCAGTTTTGCGTTCGAGTCATCTGGACACCGTAGTTCCCAATACCACTTCTTCAGGGTATTAGCATATGCTCTAATTGTTATCATGTCTTGTCGAAGACACAAAGTGGTTTCTACATTATCTATATGTAGATCCTCTAGATTAAGTTTATTAATGTTAATATGTGGCTTCGGGATATTTGCTTTATCCATGTCGTCTTCTATTTCAGTAAGGAGCTTGAAAAGTTCGTCAAGCGTTTTGCGAATGAGACCTTCTCGTTTCTTCCAATAATTCATTTGGAAATCGATGTCTAAGTGAGTGATGGTGACGTTGCCAAGCCGCTCCCAGACTAACTTGAATTGTACTAAGCTCCTGTACAGCTTCGGCACCACATACTCAAACTGCAACAAAAGAAAATAAAGGTGGGTAAAGCAATCGTAACTAAAACACATTTGCTGTTCAACCTATTATAATTTGCCGGGAAGTTTGCAAAAAGCTCCTTTTCAGCTATATTGATATTTTCTCGATTCTAAGCGGAATGCAACTATATTGTTGGCTGTTAAACACGTATAAAGTCCGATATTTTACTGCGAAGCTAATTTGTGTCGAGGTTGTATTATACGTTTTTGTGATCAACAGGACTGTGCAACTGACTTCAAGACAACTTTACTCAACCTATGACCGATTGCCTGACCATTAGCTGGTTTTTCTATAATTTGCAAATCAACGAACTGTGCCCAATAACTACCACGATGTAAATTCAAGTGTATAAGGACATCTAACTATAATAGTATACGATTATAGCTGCAGATCAAATAAGGTTAATATTCCTAACTAGACGGTTTATCGCTACAGCCACGTATTTTAATCATTGTCTTATTATCGCTCACAAAATTAATCACTTCGTTAAATGTTCAACACTCCTTTAAATTCAAGTTCCAAGCTGAAATACGATATCAGTTAAATTATTTGTCTTAGCATTGAATATCTGGTAACCGGTGAATACCCAGGTACGTCTGTACGTAACTACATGTATGACTCCAATCGAAAACGACGCGTAGGCATTGAGGATATTGGGCGCTTAAGTTCTTTAGTGTTGAGTTAAACACATAACTTGCCTATGACACAATCTCTTAAGCATAATTGCAAGTGTCCTATCCAATTGCAGTACCAATAACATTGCAATGGCCCGTGTGCGATCAGGCTGATAAAGAAATCATATAATCTTAATATGACAAGGATTGACATAATTTGTTGCGTCTATTAGAAACTAGTGATTGGAAAAGTGGTCAATAGGGCATAATCCTGTCTGGGTCGGTCCATTAATTGCTCGGACTCCATTGTTCCACTATCAGTGACAGTTGTTTAGCATTGTTGGCATGCGCTCAAAACAAAGGTAGCACATAGAATAGAAATCGAATTAATTCCATTTGGCAAGCCTCTAAAGCATGTAGAACAGACCCACTTGGTTAAACATAGATTAAGTTTACTGCTTCATGTAGTACTTTAGGACAACATTACAGATTGAATTTGAAATATTACTATTTATTAGTTTCATTCTAGCTCAAGCTAAACTTTTTACGTACGTACGTACGAATATTAGGTATCTTCAATCTGTAAGAATAATATGAGTATATTGAAGATGTGTACATTATACAATCTTCCACCCAAGCGCAATATACTCTGTCTTTCTTATAATATTTATTTATAGTATGATTAGTTCAGTATACGTGGCAAATGTAACAATGAACGTCTTCGGAAACTTTACTAATACTCGTACGTATATGTATGTATATATAACCATAATTTTGTTTGATGAATGAGATTTACCGTGAGCTTCAGTACTATATTCGCTATAGTTGTACTGAAGCGCAGAATCTAGGTAAATAGAAGTTGCTTAGCCGGTTATCCTCGACTCTTGTAACTGATCGGTTATTATTCTTTTAAATCGACTTGTCTTGATGTTAGTTGCGTTATTTACTTACGATTCAGTTTAATTATGAAGACAACAATTATTATTCGTTGTGTATTATTTTAAGCAAAAATATATTTAAAATTAAGGATCTAGGCGAAATCTAGGTATATAGTTAAAATAAGTTAGTAGGTATGTATGTTAGGGTTTACGATATTGTAAATAGTTAAAAAATAAGGTATCATGTAGTAAAATTAATCATTTAAATAGACTTTGCCAATAAGGAAAACGATTCGCTTTTCAATGAAGTTTGTGATTTACCACGCTATTATTTACTCCGTACAGTTCTGATCCGTAACCAAGTATTATATGGTTTATTTTGGTTTGTGTATAGTTAAAACATTGCATGAATGAACTCATCGAGAATAATTGTCGCACTTCATAGAATATAATATTACACCGGACGGTTGAGAGTCGGACGTAACTGAATATTTTGTTTACATATAAACGTGTCACTTGTAAACTTCCTCTCCGTGAATGGGTGATTCACAATCCATGGGATAACGCTTGTAGAATATTGTTGCTTAGTGATGCTCTATTTATAAAATGCTGTTTCATAGTTTGGTTTAAATTTATTATGGGTACAAGAAGTTTAAGTGAATGATGACTTTACGACCTCGAGAGACATCGATCTAGATAATTAATTTAGTAATTATTTAAGAATTAATTTCTGAAATCTTAAAATACGTGGTTTGCAGTTTCCTGGTAGTGTATAGAATTCCGAAGAAGAAATTGTCGAACGATAATAAAAGCGTTGGCGCAAACGCAAGTATTAAAGCTGAAAACTGACAATACGCCGTATATTTGCGCTAAAGAGCGGCGCGAGGCGAGAACGTGTCCCGGACAAACGGCTCGCCCGGAATCGTAAGTTCACATTCGTCTCACTTGAGCAAATAATGTGTTTTTAACATTTCTTGTTGTTTTGTTAAATCGTAAATACTGAACAAACTCTAGCGTCTCCGGCGAGGCAGAGCGCTTGTCTCTCGCCCGCCGTCGGCCGGTGCGCGCAGTGATAGCTCCGCGGCTAAGCTTTACTTTGGCAAATGCATATTTCTTGTCACCGAGCAGCATTTCGTTGGTTAAAAAATGAATGCAATTACAAAAACT
>JALPQI010005390.1:0-64279 GCA_025490895.1 Thaumatotibia leucotreta
CAAATAATTATTTAGACGGTTGTACCCTTAATAAATATAATATTATCAGCCGTTTCCGCGATGGTCACATATTTAAATAAAACAATTTCAACCTTTGACAACGGTTATTGTAAAAGGTTCAATAGTAGATTGTTAACCAAGGGTGGAAAGGCACCCATCTCCGACGAGGTAGTTTGGCGCTCGAACGAAGTGAGAGCGCCAATAGTGCGAGTCGGAAATGGGTGCCTTTAACCCGAGTTAAACACTCTACTTTTCATTACGAATGAGAGGAAAGAGAAAACATAAAAGTATTAATTGAATGTAATAGTTACTAGTAAGAATTTATTTTTAAGTATAAATTCATATATGGCAGTATAACATTATTCCGTCGCTCACCTACGCGTATTAAAATTAAAAAAAAAACTTGATAGGTTTGTTCCTCTTGGTCACGGCTAATTTAAAACTAAAACATTTAAATTTTAAACCGAAAAATTAAAATAATTTAATGAATTGACATATTTAACTTGCGATTATCGCTACATAAAAAACAAAAACTAGAAACCAAGAACTAATATCTTCCAATTTGTTTCTAAATAAGAGTAATTGTTGGCACTTTGTTCGGCTTGGTACTTACAATTTTACAAGGCGAGCTCTAATAGGAACATATCTTTTTGCAACCCAAGGGCCGCGATGCATCGTTTTCCCACCCGTATCATAGATAAACAACAACCCACTTTCCGAGCATGAGCAATGAAAAATAATATAATACGCGATATAATCTATATATATTGTTTTACCTTTATGAAGATAAGATATTGATTTAAAGGTCAAAATATGAAAGAAAAATTGAATATAATCAAATACATCAACAATTTATCGATCCTATTTGTCATCGGCACGGTCAGTCGTACCTGTAGTTCGCGGCCTGCTCGCAGCGGCCGTACCAAGAAATGACAGGACGGTTGTGAATATCGCTAGTAATTGGATACATTGCACGGTCACTTACCAAATTGCAACTTGCTTGCTTTTCTAAGCCGTCAATGTAAAACGCACATACACTTTGTCACTGAATAGTTCAACCAATTGGTACGCCCAAGTAAAATCATTATGACATTTATGTCAGCGGTTTGTTGTTATATATTATTTGTAAAAATACGTGGTTTTGTCAACTAATAACTAAAAAAATCAATACTTTCATGTGGTACGTGACTCAATAGTCCTTGAAATGTTTATTTACACTCCTATTTTTACAAGAAATAACGGCACAATTCGGCATTTTTGCGGATATATCCGATCCGAGCTCATCCTGCAGTCGCGGGTAAGTTGCGACTGGCTCATAGGGCGCGCATCTGTCACACTATAAAGGCCTATCGGCCATAACGCTGCGACATGTTCCATGCCACCGTTAGCTATCTATACTGATCTGTGATATCGGGTAAGATTTGTCAAAAAATCATGCCGATATGTTTCGGTAGGCTATATGACAACTATACACCTTAGTTTCATTGCTACAGTCTTTTATTTTGCTATAGATTTTCCAGGATCTTATTATCATCATCATTATATCAGCTAGGTATAAGATGTGGTTAAATATATAATTCATTAAATATGAACAGTATTGTTGAATAACTATCGATAATATATTTTTGATTATTTTTAGATTTGAATTATACTGTGTTTTTAACCGACTTTAAAAAGGAGGAGGTTTACAATTCGTCGAAATGTTTTTTTTTTTTTATGTATGTTCCCCGATTACTCGAAGACGCGTGGACCGATATGAAAAATTCTTTTTTTGTTTGAAAAGGTGTTAAAAGCCTATTTGGGTATTATATATCGCTTGTAAGTATTTATTTATAATAAAAAACCAGAAGTACGTGTGAACGAAAAGCTTGTATTGCTAAGAAGGATTTTATAAAGTTTGCCATGTATAAAATATATTTTTAATGTTGCTAGACTTCATGTCTGGAACATGGAGTCTGCAACATATTCCACTAACAGAAAAGAACATGCAAGAACATTGTTATAGTTAAATTATTGCACCCTTGTGTTACATAGTTCGATATTTGGAGTGGACTGTAATCTTTTAAGGTTTATTCATTATTAAAAATAATTTATCACTTACTAACAACTTAATAAGTTGCTATGTACGCAAGTTTGCAATACTACTATGAATGTGGTCATGATAAGACATTAACCATAATATAAAAACAAGTGCCACTTCATGTAGAACTAAACATAAATTCTGAAACATAAAATGAAATCTTAATTCAGTATATGACTGGTAAAACCATTATTTTAGTACGTACACAATTATCAGTACAATTATAAGTCATATACCTTAAAATAACAAGTGGCATTCTTATAGTTTAAAAATACATATTATTCATCTAAAGGCAATATACAAACTTTAGTGACAGAAGTTGTATGAACTTTGCCATTTGCCTTTCTTACCTCTAAGGCTCTTACCTTCCCATCCTGGCCTCGAAAGACTTTGGTTACTCTGGCCATAGGCCAAGTCATTGGCGGAGTATTCATCTCACGCAAGATAACAAGAGAGCCTTCTTTAACATTAGGTAAAGGAGTCTTCCATTTAGGACGGTTCTGTAGAACATTTAGGTACTGCTTTGACCAATATCGCCAAAAGTGCTGTTGTAAAGCAGTACACTTCCGCCAAAACTTTAATCTGTTATCAAGTAAATTTGTGATATCCTGTTCAGGATCACAAGTCAAAGGTGCACCGGTTAAGAAGTGTCCCGGTGTCAAGAAGGAAAGATCCTCGATGTCGGATGACATTGGCGTTATTGGTCGCAAGTTCAAAATACCTTCTATCTTAACTAACACAGTATACAGTTGTTCATATGTTAAAACATGAGAACCTAACACTCGTTTTAAATGGTACTTAACACTTTTTACAGCGGCCTCCCATAGGCCACCGAATACTGGAGAGTAACTCGGTATGAAATGGAAAGTCGTTCCCAATTTCGAGGTAACATTTTGAACTTGCAATTGATGACATTTATCATTATTTAATTTATAGAGCTCAGACAACTGAGTATTAGCCGACTTAAAAGTAGCGGCATTATCACAATATACCTCTTTTGGGACATTACGTCTTGAAATGAATCGTTTGAAGCTAGCCAAGAATATATCAGTTGTCAAATCTGATACCAACTCTAGGTGTATGGCTTTGGTGACAAAGCACACATACACAGCAATATAACCTTTAGTTGTGATGACACTTCTCACTCTTGACTGCTTTATCAGGATCGGCCCGGCAAAATCAATACCTACTTTGGCGAATACACGGTCAATGGTGACTCTACCTGCGGGTAACGATCCCATTAATTGCTTAGCTGTAACACCCTTAAGTCTAAAGCACGTGAGACATATTTTGTTTACAAACTTTTTCACCAATCTCAAAGCATTAACTATCCAATAGCGTTGGCTTAAACTACTTAGAACTTCTTTCTGACTAGCATGTAGTAGTTTTAAATGCTCATTCTCAATGATGAGGCAAGTTACCCTAGATTCCTTTGGTAAAATTATTTGATGCCTTTGGCTATAAGGCAAAGAAGAGTGTTGCAACCGTCCACCTACTCTGAGAATGCCATTAGCATCAATGAAGGGGTTGACAGATTGCAAATATGTAGAGACTTGCCTACCTGCCCTCAGTGAGGCCAGTTCCTTGTCAAAGAATTTTTCCTGTTCCTCTTTTATGAAGAAATGCAATGCCTGTGTTGCCTCACTAAATGTTACGAAATTAGATTTTATCTTTTGAGATCCTGGCTTTACATTTTTACAAAATCTTTGAACATAGGCAAGTACATTAGCTGCCTTGTTAATGCTAGAATATTTTTCTAACAAATATTTTGCAAGAGAAACCGATTCTTGTGATGCCATACACACTGACTTGGAACCTTCAGCATGCTTGACCTCCGGTAAGCTTTTAAGTACATCATAGCTATATTCACTAAATCTGGATCAGACATGCATTCTGGTTCACACCACCACAGTTGATTACCTTGTAGCTCGGTAGGTTTTACGCCTCGACTCAAACAATCAGAAGGATTGTGGTCTGTCTTTGTGTAAGACCATTGAAAACCTTTTGTATATTCGTTTATTAATTTGACACGATTAGCGACATAAGCGTTCAGTTTCGTTGGATCCGTTTTTTTGCCATGCCAATACAACTTTAGAATCACTGAAAAGATGCACACTTTCAATAGGAATCTTTTTACATAATGTATTGTATGCTCTAAAGCATAATTTTGCCATCAAAAGTGACGCATTCAATTCTAATCGTGGCACAGTCAGTTTCTTATCTTTTGGTGAAATTCGGCTCTTAGAGCAAAGAAGTGACATACGAGGGCTGTTCCGAAAGTTTTTAGTTGCTCCGGTTCTATTCATGCGATTTAAATTAAATTAATATACTTTTGAGGGACTTTTCAATACTTATTATGGTTAGTAAATTTATGCATGTAATGGGAATAGTTTTTTTATTATATTTATTTTACAAAATGCTGTTTTGTATGAAATTTAACATTGCATGGATAAATTGGCCATTTTTGACACATTGAAGCATGTTTTGTATGAAAATCTTTGAAAGCCGTACTTGAATATGCCCGGGATATTTAATTTAGTCAGTTTTGCGTTTTTTTTTACATATAATTGAAGAACAATATTATTGATTGAATTATGATTTTTACAATATTCGAAATTCCAATTTTAGAGTTTACGATTCTTTTCGATGCCTACTCATTTATGATTAAAGTAAAGGATATCACGTAATTTGTACTTAAAAATAACGGAAATATCTTCAATTACTAGAACGTATAAAATAAAATAGTTTTAAAACCGAATGATGTTCATGGCATCTCATTAAAAAAGTGTCTTAAAAACCGGTATCATGGTCATTGGAGTAAGGCTCGACACGTCTAAGTAAAACAAAATAATAAAAATATCTAAAATCCTTACTAAAACAAATTTACACCGCCTAAAGCGTCATTGAAATATCCCTCAAAATGGTGTAAGTTTTATTGAAATCGCATGAACAGAACCGGAGCAACTAAAAACTTTCGGATCAGCCCTCGTAGATACCTTGCCATTCTTGGCAGTGACTCGCAAATAGATCGCTGTTCCAAATGCAAAGTATTATTTACATCATATATGGGAATTTTTAGAGGCAAAGAAACTGTAAATTGATTGTTTTCTAGTTTGACAGTTTCAGTGAATAATTTTTCACACTGTTGTTGCTCAGAGGTATGTTCCGCATATATTTCAGGCACCTTTTCTGTTTGCCAAAATTTGGACATAGTATTACTAATATCAGTTTGACATTCTTGACAGAAAAAAGTAACAGCAGGCTGCTTGAGAAGTGAAGATGGGACGTCACCCGCCAGCAATGTAACCAAACTGTGTGTGGATGAAGCAGGGTGTGGCATCAGGGTTCATCAGCTCCTCAGGTTGCGCCAACATGCTCTGAAAATAGACATTAGCACCCAATAAAATATCTATCTCACTTGTTGTATAGAAAGAATCATCGGCTAGTTTTATGTTTTCAGGAATCTTAATCTTGGACAAATCAATTCCAGTCTGTGGCATGTCTGGGGAGAATTTATCTACTACTAGCAGATTTGCTTGTGTCTTATATGGATAAACACATGAGAAAACATCAAGTATCAAACGGCGTTTTACAGTTTTTTTCAGTTAAAGTAATGCCAGTTACATCTGTTGATTCAATTATAAGCGGATATCCTAGCTTTTTGGCAACTTTTGTAGTAATAAAAGAGTTCTGAGAACAACTGTCAAGCAAGGCTTTGACAATTATTTCTTTGCCATCACTAGCAATCAGTTTCACCTTGGCAGTTGGCAACAATATAAAACTTTTCGCTTTATTCTTGTCACTGTTATTGTTGCTGAAGGTGACACCTGGTTGATCTTCGTTTATATGCAGTAGAGAGTTGTGTGGCCCCTTACATACATTGCATTTGAAGTGAAACTTGCATTTCCCTTGATGTATGTTGAGACATATCTTGCACAGTTTAGTCTCTTTAACAAATGCTAGCCGCTCCGCTATAGTGGCTAAAGCAAATTTTTGGCATGCATATAATTTGTGTTCCTTACCGCAGAACAAACAGCTTCTGGGCTCCTTGGTGGTGGCAAGTCCTGTCACACTCTTTGCAGGAGGCATTGCAGAGGGCATCTTGACACCAACACCGCTTGCAGACGCTGAATCAGCCCGTCCCTCGCTGTTCTCTAAGGCGAGAGCCCGTTGGTCTATAAATTTCAAGAAATCATTGAACATTGGCTGTTTTGTCAAATCCCTGTGCAGATGATACTCGCGGTTAGTGACAGGATCAAGCTTCTTGTTCATTAGACATATCAGCACACTGTCCCATTTGTCAATTGATTCACCCAAATTCTTTAACGCAGCAAGATGCTGTTTGGTAACTGAAACCAATGATCGCAGAGCACTAGCACTAGATTTATTTAAAACAGGCAAGTCGAATAAGGCATTAATATGCTCATTAATTGTTTTGTATTTGTTATCATACCTATCAGCTAAAATTTGGAGAGCTTCAGAATAACTAGCCCCAATAACGGGTAAGTTTTTGACTAAGTCATAGGCCTCAGCTTTTAAGAAACTTCTCAAGTAGAAAAACCGTTGAATATTGTCAAACCCTTCATTGTTATGCACAAGTGCAGTAAACATCTCGATGAATGGCCGATATTCTGTGTATTTTCCACTGAAATTTTGTAGCTGTATGTTATGTAATTTTACTTTTGAGGCTACTTGTGCGGATTGCAGACCTGATCCTCCTGGCGAAACTGTAGGGGAAGGTCCGGAAAGTTCCGCGATCCTCTGACGCAACGCGGCTACACATTCAAAATAGCAATTTTCTGTTGGTGAGGGATCCTCACCATCTCCTATTTCGATAGATAGTGTTTCGTACTCACAGTAAGCTTGTTGCGCCTTCTCCAGCATTAGCTGCAGAATTTCTTTATTTTCGTACTCCATAACAGGTTTGTTTTTGAGTCTCGTAAGAGTAGCTTTTTTGGCACCACGACGTGCTTTCAGCTTCGTCGTCTCCTCCTCCTGATTGGTTGCCATGCTATTAAATTAAATTAAGAATAGTTAGTGCCTTGAAATTGGTTTAGTGCGACATAACATAAGCGTGTTTTACAATATTGTTGTTAGTTAAGCTATACTTACATTATTTATAAAAAAACAGGTTATTTTATAAAACTCGTGCACACAACACCAATAGGCAATAATAATTGCAAATATTCCAATCCGATAGCAATGGCGACGACCAGCAATTGTTTTTGACGAACGAAACGAATCGCAATGTACAGTCAGCTTCAGAGATATGTGACCCCCCTAACTTGAAAAGTTTAACTCGCCGCTCGGCTAGCCGAGACTCAGTATTCCGATAGAATCTTACAAAAATTGTGTTACTTTGAAACATACCACTGTGCCGCTAGCGGGGATCGATCCATAGACCTTAGTGATATGCACGGTCTTACTCCGCCATACATTAGACCGGCTGTCATGCCACTGGGCTACGGATGCAGTTGCATATGGATGCAAAAATTCGAACCAGTTGCAGGTGTCGCAAAGTGCAAATGGCTCCAACTAACTATCATATATATGCGTCCCTGTTTGGCAAGCTTGTGTTACGTTATAGTATTGTCTTTGTTTATCAATATTTCCCTGCCCTCATATCATTTTCGAAGACGCTTAACAACGACTTTAAGTAATAACATTAAAGGTTAAAAATCAAGAGCAGGTAATTCAGTTTTGGGATTTCATGTAGAAAAACGCCATTTGAGGGCAAGTTATAATTTGTAGTCCAAGTCATACCTGTCTCTGTTGTGTCGAAGCAATTACATTTTGTGAACTTTCTTTGCATTTTCAAGAAATTTATTTTAACAACTCACGTTTTTTTTTCGATTTTTGATCAACAATATGGTGCGACTAACAGTTTTTATGAAAGCCAAAATCGTAAATCTCTGGGAAGAAAACAAAAGTATTAAGGAAATAGCACGAACGTTAAATATTACGGTAAGTAACTATTGTAACTAATGAGATTTTTTAATCACTTTACTGAATAAATGTAAATGTAAAATTGGATTAGCAAATAAGATAAGCTAACAGATGTATTGTGTGTAGATATATAATAGTTATTAATTATTATAGATAATATACCTATTTGATATATTTTTTAACAGGGTCTGTTTAGAAAAATCCCTAACAAACAAAACACATCGTGTATTTTTTAGTTAGGTAACTTAAGATTGTTTCTCCATAATGGGTGTGTTTTTAAATGTTTTTATACAAGATCGAGGCTTACCAATGTATTTCCACTTCTTCAAGAATTGTCCTATAGGTATATGTTTTTTTTTTCTGTTACTTTATTTAGAGTTTAAGTAAGGTTTTAAAATAAAATCAGTATATAACTTTTTTTCCCGAGTCTGCTGAAAACGTAGTAGGTATGCCTAATACGCATTATGCCAACCGAGAAATAGTCGCACAAAGACTTAAGGCTATTTTGTGTTCAGTTATTTTACAGATTTGTAAAATTAAAAATATAATGATTATATTATATTTACATATTGTTTTACGCGTATTTTCATTTGCAGAGAATCACAGTTCGTAGGTGGTTAAGACGTTTCCAAAAACAGGGAGACGTGGAATGTGAGAAACCAGGTCCCCGTCCTACAGCTTACACTGATGAGTCTGAGCGTCATCGTAATATAGTGAAAATACATACTGATGCTCCATTTACCAGTACTCGCACTACTGCGGAAACTTTTGAAATGTCACTTAGCACGGTTAGAAGACACCTTCATGCTGCTGACATACACAACTATAAACCAGCCAAAAAAATAAGTTTAACTGAAGCACATCGAAACGAACGTATAACGTTCGCAAAAAAATACGAAAATTTCGATTGGGAGAACGAAATCGTCATTTTCACAGACGAAAAATGTTTCAAATCCGACAAAGATGGCCGAAAAATATTGTGGCGGAGAAGTGGAGAGAGGTTCAACCCCAAAAATGTGCTAGACCTTAGAACAAGCGGAAGGATAACGTTAGGTAAAATATATTTTTTTTTTATGTTATGGCTTGGTATGAGAGGGTAAACGATATTTAATCAGAGTAACTTTTTTTCAGCGTATTATGGGTGGATGTCGTCCATGGGCCCTGGTGAGCTTGTAGAAGTTGGAGGCCGAATGAATGGTAAACGATACCTTGAGGTATTGCGTGACGTAATGCTGCCATCAGTTCGCGTCGCCTACCCTGAGGGCCAAATTTATTTAGTGCAAGACAATAGTGCCGTGCATCGGTCCCATGTAGTGCAAAACTGGTTGTCTTCTCAGACAGATATTACAGTGTTCGATTGGCCTTCGAAAAGTCCTGACCTAAACCCAATCGAGAACTTGTGGGGTCAAATGGTGCTTAACTGGGACCCTACCCAAGTTAGATCAAAAAAAAATCTAGATGAAGAAGTTCACCGGACCTGGGAATTGTTGAGGAACACGGATACCTGTTCTAACATGGTGACGAGTATGAAAAGCCGATTAAAGCAAGTTGTAGAAAGTGACGGATATCCTCTTCGCTATTAATTACCTACTCACACGCATCTGGTAACTGTAGTTATCAGCCATCACCCTTATTACCTAGGAGATAGAGGTCAATAAATATTCTCAAGCGGGTGATTAATATACCTAACTCTTGTGCTTCCATTTGTGTTATAGGTATTTCTCCACTATTGGCGAAATAATTATCATAGGCAAGTTAAAACAAATGAATAAATCTTCCGTGTCAGACATGTTATTCATGTCATTAAGGTCGATAATAACTCGACAGGTTTAGAATCTGTTATACCTATTAGAAATAGAATGATGGGAGTAACCTTGCAATTTAAAAGTATTCACACAAATTAATTAACTAAACTTATTAGAAAGACACATTAGCATTCAATTACATACCTATTCAAATAAAATAGTTAACATTATGAACGAGTGAGATTGTTCAAAATATTAACTTATTGTTTTTTCCCTAATAGTTAGGCCCCGAAAATAGTCTTTGCAATAAAAAAAGATTTGACGCACGGTTTCAAAAACAGTTCCCTGTAGGTATTTTAAAGATATGTAATTTAAAGCACAATTGTATCATCAGCATCACATTTTATACGACATTATTGTCTCTAAATGTGGTCAGGAATACACTGTTAAAATCCGTCGGCCTATGCAGGCCCACGGTGTATATAAAACGCGTCATCATTATCTTCATTGCGTTATTCCCGGCTTATGCCATGGCTCAGTTAGCCTGGGGTCCGCTTTGACAGCTAATCCCAAGATTTGAAGAACGGTGCATATAAAACGCATATTTTTTTTAATTGGAAATTTATATATTGATGAACTACAGTTCCATGTATCGAATATGGCCCATTAGTGGAGAAAGCCCGTGTTTAAATTTTTTTTACAGTGCTGACGCTGCAGGAGATGAATATTGTTATCTTTGATAACATGTGGTTTCTCGCTGTAACGTCAAAGTTTTCGTTGAGGTTATTTCAATCAGAAAGAAAAGTAACGTTGTGGTTTTGGCATGTCACATGGTCGAATCTAAAATTTATTGTAATTTACCTATGCAAGTTATTCTTTTGTGCAATTAATTAATGCATGTTTTTGTGCAAGACTCACTTAATAGGAAAAGTTGGAAAACATTTTTTTTTGACGCGGATTAAATAATTATACGTAGCTGATCGTATTAATAAGCTAAACCCGTTTAAAAAAAATGTCTTCAACATATTATTTATACTTTATTTTCTAATAAGATCACGAAAATGATAAACCCTATACATGGATAAGATGATTTTTGTAACCATCTGTAGGTATAACGCATATGTTTTTGTAAGACATTATTTTTGAATAGCATGAAAATAGTTATACCTATTGAAGCCTTGTTATCTCGGGGGTACTGTAACTAGTTAACTACTACATACTCTTATTCACGGCTGCTTAAAAAAACTGTGTTTGTACGGAATTGAAATGTATGAAAGTAAATAACCGCGTGGGGTTTGTAACACATAACGTCTTTAAAACATATTTCCAGTCCAGTCTGCGATAAAAACTGTGTCGGATACGGCACGTCACTGCAAATCTGCAGCATCGCCTTTGTAGGTGTGACCGCACTTCAAAAAGCCTAGGGTCCGCTTTAAATATATTATGCCATTAAAACAATATTATTTTAATAAACCACAACGTTACTTATTTACACAACGGAGAAATGTTAAAACATTGATACATTAGATTAAAAATTTGAAGGTAGTTACTTCTTAATTTTACATAATCATGTTGCTAAAGCAATTCGGATATTTGCTTATCTATCTTAAAGATACATCGTATAATATAACAATAGATAGATAAATGTTTATTTCATGAAAAGCAATTACATTATAAGTTAGCGATATATATGTAAAACCTGATCAACTAGCTGGGTAGATCATATAAATAGAATAAAACTTTCTCATAATTCCAATTCACCCGAAATATTGATATTGTAAACAGTTTTTTATAAACCAATAAAAAATAATCAACATTCGTATTTTTCTTTTATTACCCATTTTTCATAATAATATTTTCAGCATAATATATCTAAAACTAATAACACAAATAAATTGCAACGTGTTGTATAAAAAAAATACAAAAAAGTTTGAATCATCATGATATTTGAACCAGGAACCTCTCGTTTCATAATCTATATTAGCAGCCGCTGAGCCAGGTCGCCGCTAGATAAGTTGACGAAATTATTGTTCTGGCTAAGACAAGCAACAAACATTGTTTTACATTTATCGTCGCCATTTTTTTTATATTGACATATTCAATTTATAAATGCCTGTAATAACTATACAAAATAATGCCTGTTGCAGATATACTAAAAAAAAATACAAAAAGTTAGGTGTGTCACGAGATTTGAACCAGGAATCTTTTTCTCGGGGGGGGTCACATAATGAGGGTTTTTGATACTTTTTCTGCCGCTATGGGGAGGTGAGATGGCAGCACTGAGCCGACCGTTTAACGAACTGTCAAAATAAATACGCGCATTTAATTTTTAACATATTTATAGGTTTATTTATTCTGAAAACCATTACTTTAGGCATATTGTTACCTAAAATAAATAAATAAAATTGTTCCAAGTCAATTCTCATGAAATTAACAAAGTTAAATTAATTATTTTTAATACCAGTGACTTTGCGCGCCTGTTTTATAGCTCCGTCTTTAGTTCGATGACCGTGTAATAGTCGTAATCCATTACAAAATCAATTCTCTTCCAAATAAAATAGAATTTCAATATTTTAGGCCCAGGTGCCTATGAATAGTATGAATCTGACAATTGTCGAGACCAGGTGCGTACGAAGCGCCGCCTGGCGGCAGAAAAATTATCGAAAACCCTCATTGTGAAGCTTACTGTACAATACAATACGAGACTTTACGGAGCAAAGTTTTTAACCGAAATATTGCGGAAAGCTAATTGCAAACACCAAAATCACTCGAAAACACGTAAATAAAACACTTTTAAAGAAAAAATTGTACAACGCACGAAGAATAGCCGAAATGTCAAACGACTCGAACGGAAACGTCCACCCATAGACGTTGTAGAGTTTGACAAACTCGTAGTGTGACCAGTTTACCGTAGACTTGGCGGCTTCCTATTGGTGACTTGGCTGACAGCTGTTAATGCCAAGTGCGCGTTCGCAGTGGATGTGTTTTTGAACGCGTTGGTTGACTCGGTGAATGCACCGGAACATTGGATACATACATACCACAATGGCGGCCCTTTCGAATTTGCTCACCGAAAATATTTTGCTTCTTAGTTTCATTCGATGAAATCGACGCACAAACTATTTTGACCTACAAGATATCCGGCTCGAAGGACCATGTTAAAAGCCTATTTGGGTATTATATATCGCTTGTAAGTATTTATTTATAATAAAAAACCAGAAGTACGTGTGAACGAAAAGCTTGTATTGCTAAGAAGGATTTTATAAAGTTTGCCATGTATGAAATACATTTTTAATGTTGCTAGATTTCATGTCTGGAACATGGAGTCTGCAACAAAGGTATATCTTCTAGTTGGTCCCATTGTCACCGAATTCAGATCTGATGATGGGATCCTGGAGAAATCGAGGGAACTCTTCAAATGTTGTAGGCACACATGACATTTTTCATTTATTTTCGAAGACTAATCAAGTATTTGCGTCTAGTGATGACCTTTTTAAGTTGGTGATCTGATGATGGAAGGTACAACTCCTCAGCAATTAGGAGTTTGGGGATAATTCTTTAAGTATAACATACTTCGTGTATTTTGGAAGCTATTTGAGTATTTGCCTTTAGGTGGTCATTTTTTTATGTTGGTGAGCTGATGATGGAAGGTACAACTCCTTAGAGATTAGGAGTTGGGGGATATTTTTTTAATTATAACATAGTTCATGTATTTTGGAAACTATTCCAGTATTTGCCTTTAGGTGGTCATTTTTTCATGTTGGTGAGCTGATGATGGAAGATACAACTCCTTGGAGATAAGGAGTTGGGGGATATTTTTTTAATTATAACATAGTTCATGTATTTTGGAAACTATTTGAGTATTTGCCTTTAGGTGGTCATAGTCTCATGTTGGTGAGCTGATGACGAAAGGTATAACTCCTTAACGATTAGGAGTTGGAGGATAATTCTTTGAATATAACAACTGTCATACATTTTCGAGATCTATTCAAGTGTTTGCTTAGTAGTTACATACGACATGTTGGTTAGCGGTTAGTGATTCTTTAATCCCTATAATCTTTGAAATTATTCATACCTGCTGATGATACAATGTTTATCTCCTTGATAATGGGATAATTCTTTGAATATTTAAGTTATTTAGTTCAGGTCTCTGGCCTATTACAGTGCAGTACATTCTAATTAAGCCATAATATTTTATTTCAATTAATAGGGTAAAAGGTTTAAAGGTTTGGGTAGGAAATCCTAAGAAGTAGGAACTAAAATTATTTTTTACTTTTTAGTTCGGGCGAATTTTTGAAGGCGGTTTTATTTTTATTTTAAAATATTTTATTTGGTATAGCGGAATTCCGCTCGATCTATATAATTATCGAAAAGAAAGCCTATCACCGATAGTTACCCATCCCTAGGTACTATTTCTTTCTAAATGTATGTTTAAACTTACATTCAGGTATGTAAATACTAAATCGACAAAGTGGGACGCTCCCTATAGAAAATCACTAAACTATACTATAAACATACAAAAGTATTTAGAGTTTGATATTTACCTACTTTTTAGCCATGATAAATGTGATTATTTAGTTATCTTATATTATACATTAAAATACAGATGTCATTTGCATTTTTTTATACTGTACTTTTTAATTCGTTTCTTACTAACTTTTTGATATAATAACTTACTGAAGGGTTCCATCGAATTATATGTGCATTTCTTTGCATATGAATACATTTATAGATACATCTTAAATGATTAATCTGCGTGTCGTGTTCTAAATTTTTAAAAATAAGCCCATGTTTATGATTGACATATTTTCCTTGTTTTTTTATGTTCAAACCTCCGTAAAATTCAATGTACTGAAGTTATATACAAGATTTTGACTTAGTTGAAATCCTAAAAGTATACCAATTCATTTAATACTAACCATTCTATAACTTCATAGTGTGTTTTTTGCCGTCCCAAACTTTAAGCAACGTTTTCTCAATAGTAGCTTTTGAACTTCTGCATCTTTGAAGCATTTAAAAAAAATAACTATAGCACTTAGGTACATATACCTTATCCCAAAAGATAGCGTACAATCTGTAGTATTTGGAACTACTCATACCTCCATACCGACAAAGTGGGACGTTTACCGTAAAACGATCACATTTAGTGTGCCAAACTGGAGTAACTAGTTTAATGGCGCTGCGCTCAGTTCTTACTTATCTAATAACTGTTTTTTATTAGAAAAATAAGGGACTGCAGCAGAATAGTGGAACTTGATAGTATAATAATAAGCTAGTTATCGTGGCTAATGTATATTTCGTTCAAGGCGACATGACAGAGTGTACAAAAACATAAATATTCCGTTACTATGGTAAATTCAAACATATTTCGTAATACAGATTACTATTATTGCCAGTATGCACATATGCATCCTTCAATACGCCGTCGTAAACTATTACGAACATGCACCAAAACACTTTTGTACACGCCTATACTCAGTACATAAAATAAAAACATAACACTTTTGTGCTTAGTTGGGCACAAAAGTGTTGGTTGTAGTGTAAAACTGGAATCGCCTTACAAATTAAAAGCATGCATAAAAAGGATAGCTAAAAAAAATATTCTATTATTACAAAGCACTTAAAAACATAAAACACAATATAAATTATAAAACATCTAACTCTAATCCGCCCTCTTAATAGGATAATTTGATAGAGATAAATCCTTCAAAAAATCTTTTATCTTCAGGCCAGAAACATCCTTAGTTAGAATGTCTGCTATCATTTTATCGGTTGTGCACATATGCATCTTCCAATATTTTTTACAATATTGTGAATATTGTGATGTACTTACTATTTACTATTGTTAGTCGGCAGAAGGCATGCATTATGTAAGAACATTTCAGTATGATACCACAGCTGTAATACCAACAATATTAATTAAATCTTCTCAAACTTGCAATGACATGTTGGCATTACGTACGTCAAATTAAACCAGGAAGTACCATCTCGCTGGTTCGATGATTGAACTTGATAAGTATATTTTATTTATTTTATTTTATTGGTATTAAGGATAACAACAGCCGTAAATAATTTTAAACCTATTACTGCTTAAAAATTAAAAATTAGGCCAAAAACAGTCACTCATCGGTTAAAATTGGGTCTATATCGGGTGGCATAATGTTTTTATTTCGAAAAATTTGTCGCATAACAACTTTACGCCGAAACATGAATGGCATAAACATTGTTGTGCATATTTTTGTTATGCCGAAATTGTTAATCCTAACTTGGTTGTTCCTAAATATTGTTTGTCCTAATGATTTTCGTGTCTAATGTATATGTAACGAAAAATGATTGTGCATAATGGTGATGTTCCTACTATTTAATGTACTAAAAGTGATTACCTACCTTTAACTAACTTTAAGAATATTGTTTTATTCCTTATACTTAACTATTACTAAATAATTCGCCCTGTTGTTCAAAGAATTGTAGCGAGCAATTTTGACCTGGGAACCGGTTGACGAAGCCGGGGCTTCTATTTCCGCTCTAAGGGATAAAAGGTACCTAACGAACCTATCCAGATTAAGGTAGGGGAGGTTCAGATTATTTCTTTTTTAATGTGGGGGGCTTCGCCCCCCCCCCGTTCCCCCTTTTTTTGGTCTTGTAAGTATGAGGATGTGTAACCAATTGATTAAAAATACTTAAGTATTTATAGACTACGCCATTCACTCCGCCCTAGCTTCGAAACCTAACCAATCCACGTCGGTTTTACCTTGGTTTATTACTTGAACATTTTTTTTAACCATTCACCCTGTTGTTCAAATGTTTTGCATGTTGTTATTAAAATGCATATTTGAATGAAATTTCGGACATGATAAAAGTAGGCGCAGTGAAAATTGACAGTTCGAGTAGTAGTAGGGAAAACAATATTTATTACAATAAACATTAGGATTATTATGCTTTAGGTCATTTGACGTTCGAGTAATCAATATTAGAATTAATATGGTGTAGGTATCTTAAACGTGTATGCGCAAAATTAAGTAACCTAAACAAGTAGTATGCCATGTAACATTATGCCAAACATTCTCGGCCAAAAAATTTTAGGACAATCGACGTTATGCGACACGACAGGCACCCGTTAAAATTATCTTATAATTGCACACAATTAACCCTTTATAAGGCTGACATTTCGCCGCCCCCGGCGAATACTAAGATAACTGCCATTACCATGGTTTTAGTGTTATGTCATATTTAAAATCTGTGGGTGCTAATGCATCTGTTGAATTTTTTTCGTAATTTTTATTCTGTTATTTATGGAGATAAAAAAAATGCAAAGTTATTCTTTGATTTTATTGATCTCTTAAATTGCCAGAATAAACGTCTATGAAGATAATAATAATATCAAAAATGATTATTAGCCCTTACGCTATAAACGCTCGTATCATGATATTCGCGTGAAAATCATTCTACAACAAAAAGACATCAGGTAGTTATCATTTTATTCTCGTATTTAAAATCTTCTGTCTGTTCGGATATCGTCCTTTAGTAAATATTATCTATTTGTGCGAAACATTAAAAAGTATTATCTTCCTTTTCATTTACATACGTTTGACAATCAAAAATTGAAATGGCAGATACAGTACCGCGGGAAATTCCTAAAACGTACCTAGTAATGTTTGTGTACTAAATGAGAAACCAATCAGTGCGTTCAGCGTGACGGCTCACCCTACGCGAACCACTCACGCTGTCAGTTTATCAGCCGGAGGACCGAAGGCCCGACAGCTCGCCCTACGGGAACCACTCACACTGGCAGTCTATCAGCCGGAGGACCGCAGGCCCGACAGCTCGCCCTACGGGAACCACTCACACTGGCAGTCTATCAGCCGGAGGACCGCAGGCCCGACAGCTCGCCCTACGGGAACCACTCACGCAGTCAGTCTATCAGCCGGAGAACCGAAGGCCCGACAGCTCGCCCTACGCGAACCACTCACGCTGGCAGTCTATGAGCCGGAGGGCCGCAATCCCTACAGCTCGCCCTACGCGAACCACTCACGCTGTCAGTCTATCAGCCGGAGGACCGAAGGCCCGACAGCTCGCCCTACGAGAACCACTCACGCTGGCAGTCTATGAGCCGGAGGGCCGCAGGCCCTACAGCTCGCCCTACGCAAACCACTCACGCTGTCAGTCCATGAGCTGGAGGGCCGCAGGCCCTACAGCTCGCCCTACGTGAACCACTCACGCTGTCAGTCTATCAGCCAGAGGAACGAAGGCCCGACAGCCTCGCCCTACGGGAACCACTCACGCCTGCAGTCTATGAGCCGGAGGGCCACAGGCCCTACAGCTCGCCCTACGCAAATCACTCACGCTGTCAGTCTATCAGCCGGAGGGCCGCAGGCTTTACAGCTCGCCCTACGCGAACCACTCACACTGTCAGTCTAAGTCGGTGGGCCGCAATTTCGTATGCTTCCGTAACTTTGGTGACAATACTATAATATGTAGCTATTACGTATAACGTTTGGTATCATTTTATAAACATGCCTTCTTTTGGACCGACTAAACAAGCGAATCAGAGGGTTGTAGGCCAAAGGTCAGCGCTATCGTGCTACTAATGGAATAATGTAACATGAAAACGAAGCTGAGAGCCGCAGGCCCTATATACCCAGTGCTTCCAGGCTACGCGACGGAAGAGTGATTCTCTAAAACAAATCGGAGGGCCGCTGGCCCGACAGCTGGCCCTTGCGAAGGACGAAGGCACGAAGCGATTGCACAAGGCGCTACAGCTCGCGAAGCTGAGGGCCGAGCTGCCAGACACCAGCACTACCATGCTACACAATGAAATAGCGTAACATAAAAACGAAACGGATGGCCATAGGCCATAGGCCACCGAAGGACGAAGGCCGAGCCTTGCACAGGGCCGAAGGCCCGGAGCATCCAAAGATGTAAATATTAGTTAGCGATATACTTTCTCAAATGCATCGGTCATCGATGACGTCTTCCTAGGACTGACAGAAACAGATGCTCTAAATATAACATTTTCGGTAAGCCTTCAAGCATAATCGTATACCAAGGGAGGTTTATTTGAGTTTTAATGTCGTTTCTCTTACTCTTCTGACAGATATTCCATTAGTTCGAATAAAATTCGGGAATGCGATCGAACGGATATGGTATTCAAATTCATATTATTTTCAATAAAGTGAATGGAATGTCAGTCTTACTCATTGAAAATAGAACACAATAGGTTTCCAAATCGTCTCTGCCTTGAAATGCTCGTACAAAATGAGTTAAACATGGTACTTAACGCACCGAAGATAAGAAATAGTAATATAATGGACTAAGAATTATTGTAAACACACATCGCAATCAAGAAACTGCATTGTATGCAGAGTGAGACACCAACAAATTTAAGCAAATTCAAGCAAGATTTAAGTAATCAAAAATGTTTATACGCCAATATTAATTAATACAACTAACCTAACGCACAAAAACACATATTGCAAATTTAAAGCCACCGTGAATTTATAATAATATTCTTTATATTCATTTATATTGTTACGCCGGTGGCATTATAAAAACTACAAATATGATTTTAGACACGTTAGAAGCGTTTTCAGCAGGCTGAAATGCGTTTTCAGGCCGTTTCAGAAGGTCCTCTTTCACATACTACAAAATCAAATATTCACCCCAGATACCGTCGTTTTCAGGCGCCTGAAACATGTTTTCAGGCCGTTTCAGGATACCCTCTATCGGATGGCACAATAACCTGAAAACCCGTTTTCAGGCGTTTTCAGGACCCCTTTCGGGCCTCCTAAGTACAAATCGGTATATAGCTAAATTTCCCATAGGAGTGAAAGAGAAAGCACTATTAGATAGAGACAGCACGAGAGAATGTTCTGGAAGGATGTGAACGAGACAGCTATAGAGAACATTCTGGACGGGTGTGAAAGAGAAACCTGTAGAAAGAGACAGCGATACCCTAGAATGTTCGCGCATGGGCCCTACCGACCGACCTGACTCGGGAACTTTCTAGAATCGAATTATCTCGTACTTTGTAGATTTGAATGGCTTGTATAAAAGCCCAGTATGACCGGCCGAAGGAGTAGTTTCAATTGAGACAGCGAAGAGATAACATCAAGAGCGTAAACTGCGATTCTAACTGCGAGTTTGAGAGTGAACCAGTGTGAAGTGTTAAGTGTGTGATTATTGTTGTAGCTTAGTGTTTGTTCTTTTAACTAGTAATTAAAGTATCAGTTTTAATTAGTGGCTTATTTATACATTTTCTATAGAAAACCCACCCCACGAACGTAACATTTGGTGTCAGAAGCGGGATAGAAAATGGGTATAACGCCACGTGACAACGAGACCGAGCCAAAAGGAGTTGTGACCCGGAGCCAAACTGCACGTGAGGAACCTGCAGCGCAGGAGGATATTGCAGTACGTGAAGAGCCTCCAGCATGTGAGGATACTGCATCCAAGCCCGGTCCGTCTGGCTTGCAGGCTAAGAGTACTCAAGACGCAGACCTCGGAACTATTCTGATTCTCCTGAAGGAGCAGTCGCGGAAACAAGAAGATCAGTCGAAATTGATTCTTCAAGAGTTGCACAAGGCTGCTACTGAATGGAAGCAAGAAATGTACGAAGTCCAGGGGAAGCTCAGTGACATGGAGAACAAGATTCATGTTGTAGAGGAAGCGGTCGAGCGTCGCTTCCAGAAACTTGAATTAAAAGTAGCTAGTGGCATCAGAACCACCGGCATATCACCCGAGATATCTGTGCCGGGAGGTGGAAAATTTAAGGCACCTCCTTTTGATGGTACATCTTCGTGGGCGGCGTACAAGCTACAGTTTGAGTCCGTGTCCAAAGCAAACGGTTGGAGCAAGGAGCAAGCGATGACGGCTCTGACGCTGGCACTTCGTGACGAGGCTCTTACAATTCTAGAAGCTCTTGGAAAAGAACAAACTTATGACCGGCTTCTAGAAGCATTAGAAGCCCGTTACGGAGACAGTCATCTAGAACATGTCTATCGAGCTCAGCTGAAAGACAGAACGCAGGGACGTAATGAGACATTGCAACAATGGGCCCTGGAAATTGAAAAGCTGGTCAGAAAGGCATACCAACGTTCAGCTGACTCTTTAGTAAAAACCATGCTGGTGCAGGCATTTGTTGATGGGATCCGGGATTTGGAAGTAAGGGCGGCAGTACGACTAGGGCACCACGAAAGCCTTAAGGATGCCGTAGCTCATGCCCTAGAAGTTGAAGCTGTACGCCAAGATCCATCAAGATCGTATAAGCTACGTGAGGTATCTGCAAGGGAGCCGATTACACCTCGTCGGGAGTTTGGGCCACGATGTTACCATTGTGGAGAACGTGGCCATATACAAACTAGTTGCCCGAAAAGAAGCAGCAGGAGAGAACGAGATGAATCCCCTGTGACCAGGAATAAGGGCTCTGTACGACCAGAGCCGCAGCAGGGAAACGAGTAAGAGCCAGGACTAAGGGACGAGTGCTGGCTGGAGGTCGAAATGTCCCAGTAGTGATCTCACAAGTCAACGACGGGAATAGTCTGGTTGTCAAGGGAGAAATTGGTGGAATACCATGTAACCTTACTATCGACACCGGAGCTTCTCGGACGGTGATTAATTCTTGGCTTCTGAAACACCTGACTCGAGGTCATGTAGTCCAACCGAAGCATCTACAGCTGCTTACAGCCACTGGCCAGCATATTCCCATCAAGGGGGAGACAGGAGTGGATTTAAGAATCGGCAAGCACATTTATCGGCATAAAGTAATTGTTGCCGACATAATTGACGACTGTATTATTGGACTAGATTTTATGAGGTGCCATGGTTATAAAATTGACATGGAAGTTGGAGTCCTGAAAACTAGATTTGATGAGGTTCCTATGGAAGGAGGAATTAGTGGGAATGTTTACTGCTCTAGAAGAACTGTTCTCCTACCAAAGGCACAGGTTCTAGTCCCAGTGCGTTTACCAGGAACATCAAGTCAGGGAGGTCGTCGATGTGTGGTTGTAGAAAAAGTATCCAACGGTAAACCATGGATGGCAGCTCGTACGGTGGTTACAACTTCACCTGCAGCATTTGTGAGAGTTCTCAACCTCAGTGATACCAAGTGTGTCCTTAACAAAGGTACTTTGGTTGGAAAATGTGAGGAACTCTCTTGGATACAAAGTTGTCAGGTTCCTACCAAGGATAAGGAATCTGAAGATTCCTTGCTTTCCACGGACATAGAAGGGTTGTTGGGCGAATCAAGAAATTATCTCACTCAGGAAGAGCTGGTCAAAGCACGTCAGTTATTGTTGTGGTATAGCAATGTATTCTCTGCGCATGACAGTGATATTGGAAGAACTGGCGTAGTCCAGCATGAAATCGACACTGGTGAAGTGATGCCCATTCGGCAGCGACCTCGACGAGTTCCAGTGGCACGAGAAAAGGAAGTTGAAGAAATGATCGAGGAGATGAGACGGGGCGGCATCATTGAACCTTCGACAAGCCCTTGGTGTTCCCCCGTGGTTTTGGTGAAGAAGAAGGACGGCACTATGAGATTCTGTGTCGATTACCGCCGACTGAATGATGCGACTAAGAAAGACAGCTATCCATTGCCTCGAATCGACGACACTCTAGACACTTTGAATGGAATGAAATGGTTTTCAACGTTGGATTTAAAGAGTGGGTACTGGCAGGTCGAAATCAAGGATAAGGATAAAGAGAAAACTGCTTTTTCAACTGGTAAAGGACTCTGGCAGTTCAATGTTATGCCTTTTGGTTTGTGCAACGCACCGGCAACATTCGAGAGGTTAATGGAACAAATATTAGCTAGTCTACTAGGAGACACTTGCTTGGTTTATTTGGATGACATTATCATCATTGGTAAAAACTTCGATGACCACCTTAATAAATTGGAGCAAGTATTGTCTAAGCTACGAGAGGCAAATCTGAAACTAAGTCCAAAGAAATGTTCGCTCTTCAAACAGAAAGTCAATTATTTGGGACATGTGATTTCCAAGGACGGCATCCAGACAGATCCTGAAAAGATCAGCGCTGTAAAGGATTGGCCCATACCGAGGGACAAAACTGCTGTACGTGCTTTCTTAGGACTTTGCTCATACTACAGGAGATTTGTGAAGAACTTTTCGGATATAGCAAAGCCATTGCACGAACTAACGGAAGAAAAGCGACAGTTCGACTGGACTCAGAGATGTACAGAAAGTTTCAACAACCTCAAGCAAAGACTTTGCGAAACGCCAATACTAGGATATCCAGATCCAGAAGCGGACTTTATTGTGGATACTGATGCCAGTAATACAGGTATTGGAGGAGTATTGTCACAAAAGAAGGGAGATAATGAGGTGGTAATCGCTTACTTTAGCAAATCATTATCAAAGCCAGAGAGAAATTATTGCGTCACTCGGCGGGAACTGCTGGCCGTTGTTAAGACGTTACAGCATTTCAGCAAATACCTGTTGGGGCGGAAGTTTCGGATAAGAACTGATCATGCTGCCTTGAAGTGGCTGCTGGAGTTTAAAAACCCTGAGGGACAGGTAGCACGTTGGATCGAACAGCTTCAAGAATATGACTTTGTAATCGAACACCGCAGTGGAAAATCGCATGGAAATGCGGACGCCCTCTCTCGGAGGCCTTGCCCAGATGACTGCAAGCATTGTCTTAGACAAGAGGGCAAAGAATGCTTGAGGATGTTGCGAACAGACACAGTTAGTGAGGAGTGGAGCGATGAATCCATGCAACATGCACAAAAAGAAGACCCCGACATAAAGCCCATTTTTGACTGGGTTAATGCAGGTGTACCTAAACCAAAATGGTGTGAAGTAGCTCCGATGGGGACAATTACAAAAAGCTACTGGGCGCAATGGGATAGTTTGGTCATGCATAATGGCGTATTATGCAGGAAATGGGAGTCAGCGAATGGGAAAGATGTCCACCTACAAGTTGTTGTCCCAAGGAAAAGAGTGAAAGACGTTTTAGAAAGCTACCACAACGGTACTTCTGGTGGACACCTTGGAGTTAAAAGGACTTTAATGAAAATTCGACAACGATTTTATTGGATCCACTGCCGCGAGGATGTCGATGATTGGTGTAGAAAGTGTGTAAGCTGTGCATCAGTTAAAGGACCGCATACCCGAAGTAGAGGGGCGCTCAAGATCTACAATGTTGGAGCACCTTGGGAAAAAATTGCGTTAGATGTCGCAGGCCCGTTCCCTACATCAGACTCTGGAAATAAGTACATTCTTGTTGTGATGGACTATTTCACCAAGTGGCCTGAAGTATTTGCTATCCCCAATCAGGAAGCAGTTACAATAGCGGAAAAGTTAGTCAATGAAGTAATTTGCCGTTTCGGAGTACCCCTGGAGATACACAGCGATCAAGGCAGGAACTTTGAATCTGCGGTATTCCAAGAGACCTGTCGAATCATGGGATTGCATAAGACAAGAACTACGTCATATCATCCTCAGTCCGATGGAATGGTTGAGAGATTCAATCAGACCCTCGAGAGACATCTTGCCAAGGTAGTCGAAAGTCACCAAAAAGATTGGGACCGGCATATCCCTCTCTTTTTGATGTCATACAGGTCCGCCACCCATGAAAGCACTGCAGTTACTCCCGCATATGCCAATTTCGGAAGAGAGCTTCGTTTACCTGCTGACCTCTTAACAGGACGACCACCAGATGCTCCGAAGTCTATAACAGAGTATGTGTGTGATCTAAGAGATCGGATGGATGACGTTTATAGTCTAGTTCGCGAGCACGGGCTTCAAGCTAGCACGAGGATGAAGACCAGGTATGACAGGAAGTCCAACCAAATTGGATACGAGGAAGGCTCATTGGTGTGGCTACATAACCCTATGAGAAAGAAAGGAAAGTCTCCGAAACTGTCCCCGAATTGGGAAGGGCCGTACAGAGTGGTTACGAAGATCAATGACGTTACGTATCGGATACGGAGGAATTTACGAAGCCCATGCAAGATTGTTCACGTTGACCGGCTCGCCAAATACCACGGAAATAATGATGCTCGGGACGAGCATGTCTTAGGAGGGGGTAGTGTTACGCCGGTGGCATTATAAAAACTACAAATATGATTTTAGACACGTTAGAAGCGTTTTCAGCAGGCTGAAATGCGTTTTCAGGCCGTTTCAGAAGGTCCTCTTTCACATACTACAAAATCAAATATTCACCCCAGATACCGTCGTTTTCAGGCGCCTGAAACATGTTTTCAGGCCATTTCAGGATACCCTCTATCGGATGGCACAATAACCTGAAAACCCGTTTTCAGGCGTTTTCAGGACCCCTTTCGGGCCTCCTAAGTACAAATCGGTATATAGCTAAATTTCCCATAGGAGTGAAAGAGAAAGCACTATTAGATAGAGACAGCACGAGAGAATGTTCTGGAAGGATGTGAACGAGACAGCTATAGAGAACATTCTGGACGGGTGTGAAAGAGAAACCTGTAGAAAGAGACAGCGATACCCTAGAATGTTCGCGCATGGGCCCTACCGACCGACCTGACTCGGGAACTTTCTAGAATCGAATTATCTCGTACTTTGTAGATTTGAATGGCTTGTATAAAAGCCCAGTATGACCGGCCGAAGGAGTAGTTTCAATTGAGACAGCGAAGAGATAACATCAAGAGCGTAAACTGCGATTCTAACTGCGAGTTTGAGAGTGAACCAGTGTGAAGTGTTAAGTGTGTGATTATTGTTGTAGCTTAGTGTTTGTTCTTTTAACTAGTAATTAAAGTATCAGTTTTAATTAGTGGCTTATTTATACATTTTCTATAGAAAACCCACCCCACGAACGTAACAATATTCAACCACCTTTATAATTTGGAATCTGGTTAAAAAACACAAGCAACAACAATTCGTATCTACATGTTACTATTTTCGTCTGTTCAAGACAGAGTAAATTTAGAGGGCCGCGTAGTGACGGCAGTAAGAATACATTTGTCGCCACCCTAACTCCTCCTGCGGGCGTCGTAAGAGTCGACTAAGGGATTGAAGTGTCACTGACCATTTTTGATAACGATTGATGATGGGCAGCAGCGTCATCACTGTAGACACATTACTGCGATCGCCAATCCGCTTGCCCAGCGTGGCGATTATGGGCATTTGCCTCCTAATGCGTCTATACGCATAGTTTAATAGGAGAGGCCTTCGTCCATCAGTGGACTATCATAGGCTGATGATGATGATGATGATGAAGACAGAGTAAACTTCGTGTCTAAATTTATGCTTTGACCCCACAAATGGATCAGCTGTAAAAAAGTCAGTAAATAGGCGTACGCAAAAGCAACCTTTTGCTGTGCTCTTTGTTCCGAAAATTAGTAAAAAGTGTTTTCGGTGAAATTTTCCAGCTGCATGTGATTAAATACGGCTAAATACGTGGACAATAGTGTTTTCAAAACCAAACTTACCAAAACAAGTGTTAAATTATCAAAAGATTACAAATCAGTTTTAGTTCCTACCCCCTTGGACTTTAAAACAAATTTCCAATAAATTCTGCTAAATAAATACCAAAACAAACATGAAGTGTTCTAAATGCAGCAAAGCAAGCAGTGCCAATTGTATTATCGTTGGTTGCGACTCCTGTTCGGCCAAATTCTGCCAGGAATGTGCGGGACTTTCACCAACAGAAGTTCGCGTATTTGAACTGAAAACAGTTCAAAGAGTGGTCCAGTTCCTATGCATGGATTGCAAGTAAGCGATGCGTGACCCACCTCGTATTCTACAGTCAATACAGCAACTCCAAGAACAAGTTGAGAGTCTAAAAAGACGCAATGACATTGCAAGCCGGGAAGAGGTCATCCAAGAGGTGATTGAACGGAAAAGGCGGGCCAAAAACGTTATAGTCTTTAACGTACCTGAATGTGCCTCTGACCTACCAGAAGAATGGAGTCGTCACGATGTAAAGGAATGTGAAAAAATAATAGGCACCATTATCAAGGAGGTCAAAATGTCTGGGATCAAAGTCGTGCGCCTCGGGCGCCCGGGTATTGGTTCACCCAAACCTAGACCCACAAAAATCATATTCAGCAATAAATATGACGCACTAAAAATTCTTAAAAATAAGGGCAAACACTCAAATGACAAAAATATAAAGTCTGATCAAACACCTATGCAACAAGAATACCTTAAAATGCTCCGCACTGAATTGGAAGAGCGTGTCAAGGAAGGGAGGAAAACCTTACAATTAAATTTGTAAATGGCTGCCCTAAAATAATCACCATAACAAAAAACCACCCCGTTCACCAACAGGACCATGCAAACTAAATAGCTCAATTTCACCCATCACAAACAACCATATTATTTACACTAACCTAGGCTCATTACTACCCAAATTTGATGTATTTCATACACGTGTTCTTATGTGCACACCCAAGCCAATTATAATTGCTGTGACCGAAACATGGCTTAACGGGAATATACACAACATCTTAGTGAGTATACCAGGTTATGATCTCTACAGGAAGGACCGTTGTGACCGAAGAGGTGGAGGCGTTGCTGTATATGTGGCTCAAGAGGTATGTGGAGTGCAACTACTATCAAAACTCAATACCGACTACTCCTGTCTTCGATCTATAGATGCACTAAGGTTGAATATAACTTTAAATAATTATTCTTTCTTATTTGCTTGTATCTGCCGGCCAGAAGATTCATGTATAAATGACGAAATACAGCTTCTAAGTGATATTAACTCTGCCTCAACATCGAGTAATGTTATCATTGCAGGGGATTTCAACTACCGCCACTAACAACCTGTCAGCACAATCATAATAGAAGAGAGTATAAGTTTGAAGAAATGTTTGTACAGAGCAATTTATACCAACTAGTCCATAAACCTACTAGCCATCGAGTGGGCAACCGCTCCTCCCTCATCGATTTGGTCATGAGTAACGACGAAAATCTTATTACATCAATTGAACACCAACCAGTTGTGGGGAAATCTGACTATGATCTTCTGCTGCTTACAATGCAATTGGAAAACAACGGCAGATTAAACGAGATTACAAAATCGACAAGGAAAAATTACTTCAAGTCCGACACAGACAGTATAGATTCAAGCCTGAACGAATGCAACCTCTTGAGTGTAGTCAGCGCACACAATACAATGAACTGCAAATGGGAAGCTTTTGAATCCACAGTCCTCGAAGCCACGAACAAACACACGCCGAATTCAAGGCCACCGCGCAAGCCATCACTCAAACCATGGATCGACAAAAATATTAAACAAAAAATACAGGACAAACGAAAGGCATGGGATAAATATTTCCCTACTTACAGGGAGCCAAAACGATTACTCGCACTATAGAAAACTAAACAACACGCTGCTAAAGTTAACCAGAAAATCTAGAGCTGTTTAACGTATGCGGAATGAAATCTGCACAAAGTTTAATATCATATTAAATAAATGATATCATTATTATTTTCTTGAAAATGTACGTTTTTTAATATCGATTTTAACAAGTATTCATGCAAGATAAAAACTACTTGAATCCAAAGTCTATAACTTTAGTTTTATGATACTTTATCCATTGATGTCGAAAAAACAAATGTTAGCATTTTTCTTGCCTCTAATTTTATCTTCTGTAGGAAAACTTTTTAAATAAAAATCCTTTGCTCATTATATTTCATATTCTTATTAATTGGTCTATTGATACTTACTTATTATGCTAAAAATATTTAATTGAAATTAGCTATAAGTCGTTCACCGTGACATCCGTTACTGAAAAAGCAGTGTTTTTTACACTTTTTTATCAAATGGCGAAGTCATATTTTCAAAGTTGTTTATTTTTATTTTCCGTGTTGATAGGCTTGCTCTTTGTTTATGTTTCGTAATGCCCATGGTTTGAGGATGTTTTTCATCAATTTTGTTGTCATATTTAGAAGTATTTCTGAGCTCCCTGTTCGATTTTGTGATTCGGGTTAACGTAATTTCCTTTATTCGAGCTCTTTCTGAAAAGTGGCTGTAGCCAAATTGTTACATTACACTAGGGTTTCTAATATCATTTATTGGAAACGAAAAGAATGCGAGATTTTTATAAAACAGTGTTTCAAATCTTGCCTTCTTCTAAAAAATCAGAATCATCGTCGATTTTGGCCTTAGCAAATGTGTCTTGTGGAAAATACATGCAGTTGTGCGACATTGTTCTACTCAATTGCTACTTCTATGGGCCCTAATGGCATTCCAGCAGTAGTGCTAAAGAAGTGTAGAGCCATTTTGACACCGCTTACACACATCATGAATGAGTCGTTCCATACATCAACCGTACCGCAAAAGTGGAAAAATGCCCTAGTGACGCCAATCTATAAAAAAAGAGACAAACTCAATGCCAATAATTATAGGCCGATAAGTCTAACTTGTCTTGCCGTCAAGCTGATGGAGGGCAAATAAATGACGAAATCAGGCTATTTTTAGACAACAATCACATCATTGTTGACCAACAACACGGCTTCATGAAGAGAAGATCTACTGTCACCAACCTTCTTTCCTGTGTCAAGGTTTGGTCAGATCACCTCGATAACGCGGAACCAACTGATGTCATATACCTAGACTATAAAAAAGCCTTCGACAGAGTGCCACACCGTAGGCTTCTTGCCAAATTGGAGCACTTTGGAATAAGAGGAAAGCTTCTACAGTGGATTGAATCATTTCTTAAAGAGAGAAAGTTTATAGTGCGAGTTGCTGACAGTGTCTCTAACGAGTTTGACGTTTGGAGTGGCGTACCACAAGGATCGGTAATCTCAACCACCTTGTTCAGCTTATATGTCACAGATCTGCAGTCCACCATAGAATCAACTTTCAGTTTCTTTGCCGACGACTCTAAGCTATTAATTAACCCCCTAACAGACTATGACAAACTACAGTCGGATTTGCATAGAATTAAGGATTGGTGCCTGGATTGGCTTATTTTAACCTCAACGAAACAAAATGCACAGTCCTTCACATGCACAAAAAAAAACCCCAAGTTGCCATATATTTCGCACCCTTAGTCAAATAACGCAACATGTGATCATCCGTCAAAAGTATTTTTATTACGGAAATAGCCTTTAAAATATGCGTTTATCATTATACGAAACCAATTTTTATTCTAAGTTATTTAGTTTCAGAGATAATTTACACGGAAAACGACGTAAGTGATTTATGGTCCTAAAATAATGCTACTTGTGCACATGCTTCGTTGTTTTACGTCGCTAACGGTGGCGAGCGCGCAGTCGTAACATCAGATACGTCATTTTTCTCGGACAGTTATTATGTGTCGTATGTTGAATCAAAATTAACAAAAATGGAAACGGGAAATGATATCTCCAATGGTGAGTTATTTTAAATGCTATTTAGATATGTTTGTGCAAAACAAACGTATGTGGACTTACTGCTGTTTGGGTGCTAATTATTGCCATAAAATGACCCGTCGCATGTTCATATACGATATGTTTCTCCGGATAATGATACGTGAATAATAATTTATTTTAAACTAATTTAATATATATATACTATGGTATGTTATGCTATGAGTTTTACGTAAATTCAAGATTTTTTAAAGGGTGATCTTATGTTCACTTGCGCTTGTATTCTACAAAATCTTCATAGTCGCTTGTCAAGATGCTGCATTATATGACGGAATTGTTAGTGATGTACGTGCACTTACGTCATTTTATTAGGTCATAGTCTAACTTGCGTCGTTTTTAAAAACTTTAAATGCTATAAAATACATATTAACTGTATAAACGTTAAAGTTTTTTTATGTATTAATTGTATAGTATACCTACGTAATTGTATTAACACATTTTTGACCTAATTACTCTAACTTTTATTTTTTTTTACACACTGCAAACTTTTTCCTTAAAAATACAAGTACATTGAGTTTTTACGTGTTACTTTAAATTTCATAAGCTGTTGCGGAGTTTTCGCGCATGCCATCTGATGAAGAAATACTTCGATGCCATACCCTGAGCAATTTAGCTTTGCAGATGTGCTAAACATCATCAACAAAGGAGTTGTTTCACACATCTCTTTCTCGGAAACGTTTTGCCTTCAATACAGATAGCATAGGTACCTAAAACAAAAATGCACCAGAAAAATTGCGAGGACATTTGCTCAAGCTCATCAATGTTTAACTTCGCTATGAGACATGTCTCCAGCTACATCTGTTACTTCAATGCCGTCCAGAGGCCATAAAAATGATACTACAATGCCTTCCCTAGGTGGTGAAAATGATGAAGTATCTGTTTATGCTATTTTAAATGAGAGCCATGAATCGGATATTGACCTACCGACGGTCCTGAGAGGAGAAACAAGACAGTTACTTAAAGGGTCGAAATTATTGTCTCTAAAATCAACGAAAACGCTTACTACCGCAGTATACTACCAAAGATGGAGACACAAAGCGTTATATATTCTGACCAAAACCTGAACTCTTCAACATTCTGCCTCTTGTTGGAGTGGTTATAGGATCGGCCGAATCACGAAACGTACTTCTATTGAAACTTATTTTCTTACACTTGCAATGAAATTGATATAGAAAAAGGGACCCGAATGGGAGCCCTGAGGCACGCCAGAGGGAACTCCGATATAGTCAGACCTGAATCCACCAAGAACCACGGCCTGAAAACGGTTAGTAAGGTATGATTTTACCCATCTGACTAAATCTCCATGAATTCCAAGTGCCTCAAGTTTTTTGAGTAGTATGGCATGGTTGACTTTATCAAACGACTTTTCAAAGTCCACAATTGTCAGTGTCCTTCCTTGGTCTACCCTTTTCGCTAAGTTATTAGATCGGATATTACTTTTGGATATCTCTTCGGTTTTTGCATAAGATTATTTTTTTGTGTAAGGCATTCAAAACTAGAAAAAAAAGAAACTTTTTTTTTCCTTGCATATTTGACCAACATGCCAGTGATATTATCTTGGCATTTCACCGTAAAAAAAGTATTATTTCAATGTCATTTCAATGTCATCGGGTAAAAGATTATCTCAAACAGTAAAAAAAAAAATTGTATTACCTTGTAGATTTGTTTCGTTCTTTGACTTATTTGTTTAATGTGTACTCACTGTGAAAATCACTTTCGATTTTTAATTTCATTGCAAGTTTGAGAAAAGCACTATACAAATTTCGGCGAGAAACAAGGTCACAGGCCGCGTTAGATAGAGATATCTGCGTATCTATTATCTACTTGGCCTGTAACCTTTCGCTTCCCGTCCTCTATAGTAATGTACTATAATATACACTGCTACCATTACCCCACCGCTCAAATTGTAATGGGCATTTATACTTTTTGGGGTACCCAATTAGTGCGAAGATAAAAGACTTAATTTCAGTCGGCTTCGTAACGACAATTAAGCACTAAATTTCGATAATCGATCGAGTTTAACTTCCTAAAGATATTGTACTTAATTGTCGTTACGAAGCTGACTGAAATTAAGGTTTTTTAACTTCGCGCTAATTGGGTACTTAATCCAAAAAGTAATGCCATTATAAAGCCCGCACGGTGGCAGTATAAATATGTACTTATAGATAGATTACGATTAGACAATAACGGAAAACTAATAACTACTTACCTTTTTGGTTTTTATAATACAAATAGTTTTTCGAAGGATTTGTAATTCGTTGATCGTATTCATCAGTACCATTTGTTGCTTCAAAATCATAATCGTCGTTTGGATTTGAAGTAGACGTGAATAACCAGCTATGTTCTGTGGGATGGTTTATAAAATACAGGGTGTGACTTGACGGTGATCCAAACAATTATTTTAGAAATGTGGATGTTATTTCGACATATTGTCAGCTGACAAGCAAAACTCACTATAAACTATCATAACATAGGCAAATGTACCCCCCCTTGCACTAAGTCCTGGATCCGCGCCTGAACCCTATCCTGGTCAAATGACCAATAAGCGATTTAAGTAAATTTAAGTAATATACGCGCTACATAATTTGATTAAATAGATTTATTTCATGAATAATAATCATTATCACGGTAACTGAGGAAGATATTATACACTCAATAGATCGAAATTCAATATCAAAAATTCTAAATAGTTTATGGTTCTACTAGTAAATAATAGTTGCAATCTCCTAAATACATACTAAACATTGTGATAGTGTTATAAAAAAAATCTTATAAAATAAAATAAGTTAACATCATAAGATAAGGAAGTTTCTATTGTACGGAACAGGGTTATGTTCTCAAAATGACGGGCGTTTGTCCGAGCCTTGGTTCTAATCTATAGCTTTGTAAATAGTTTTATTTTTTTTATTATTTATAGAGATTTTATATTACTATTCCGTGAATTTCTCAAATTAACAATAAATATCAGTTTATATTATGTTTATAAAATTTGATATTTTTATAAATATTTACCGTCTTTGCCGTTATCCGACTTATCTTCGAAATCTGAAATAAATTATTCAGGTTTCAAAGTTCATAAATTAAATAAAACGAAAATAATGAAATTTTCATTATTTTAATAATAATGAAATTAGTAAACAAACAAAATAATTGTTCGAAATGGGCTCCTCCTTTTTGGTTACACAAATTTATTCTTCTACGGAATTTGTTAGAGATTTCATCCTTAGAATTGACCCTAACGATCGATGCAATAAAAGTGCAACTTTTAGCATGTTAGTCGGTTCGATTACCGAATACCGACGACCGATAAGCGAATTTCTAAAAATCTTTGAATGCAGTTTTCTTTCTTTTAAAAAATAAAGGAATGTTTTCTTTGAGTAAAATTGTCTATCTACAGTATTAAGAGTAGGTACTTCCACTTCAGGTGGCATTACAAAATTCCACCATGTATAGTTAAATCAACATAATCACATTCGCAATGCACTTGTGGTGCAGACTTCTGGCCGAAGGGCGTTGTGTTTGTCTTGTGCACTGATGGTATTCTGCAGCGCTTGTGATACGCGCACCACAAATGAGCTGAAGTACGACCGCAGCTGCTGCACCCTCAGCAAGTAGCCAGTCTTCACCCGAACGTATTGCTCCACGTCTTCAGCCACACCGAAGTCTAATATGACACGTAAAACGCCTTACTCCGTGTAACGACCCCAACACGAGAATGAACTGGCTCGACGGTGCCGAGTCTAGGGAGGTGCCTTGTGCACCTTTCTCTACTTTCCATCTCTGAAAATCCCTCCTTATCCAAATAAGGGTTGAAGGACTTTTCCCAATATTGGGATCCCGTGTATCCGGCGACGACAGCGGTATAAACTTGCGTACCTACGACAAACGGGAGGTGACTTCGCACGTGGAGGCAGCGCGGGCGGCGGCGAAACGGCGCGCGCAACTCATTTCAAAGTGTCAACAACAACAAGTAAACGTGACTCGGCATATGAGCCAAGTAAGTCGCCTCGGCAAGTAAGACCGAAAACTAATGATTTAAACACGTAGCTTTGCACTAGTTATTTGAGACGCGTCAAATTTCAAAATGACTTCATCAAGACTTATCTTTAGGGCTACGATATCCGTCGACAAGCTGCGTACCCCCCTTTTTCCTCCGGCATTTCTCTCATCTTTAGAAATTCAGGCAGCCGGTCGTCATACTCTCTCAGGATTTATTAAATCTTGTCGAAAAAAAACATTATCTTCAGTTTCATCTCCTCCGGCGAGGGACATTTATGCTGACAATCCTAAGGTATTGCCACAGCACCTGCTTCGCTGCACAGTAGTCATCGTCAATGCCCAGGAACTAAACTGTACAGCCGTTTCCACGTCCGTCTGTCCACCTCTCAACAGCTTCTGCTTCTACTGCAGATAGATCAGTAATTCGGTCACAATTTGCTCGCGTTACTTACTCATGACAAATTGTTAGCAGCTGCCGGGCCGTACTAATTCGCATTTTAATTACTCATCAATAACAGAGTCATATCGATCAACCAAATCGCTTCGCGCATAGACAACGACTTATCTACCTATGTTGGAATCATAACTGAGTTCAACATACGGAGTAAGTTTGGTAGTGCAGTCTTGACAAACTGACACAGCCCTGAAATTGTGTAACTACTTGCCTCGAATCGTATGTCAATATATTTTATTTAGAATCTAGTAAATAGTATGTGGTTAGATATACTCTTTAAATAAATTACCTACACGTTTCTTGCAGAGAGTTTGACCCATCATGGTTAATTCTAGTTGTTCCTAGGATCACTCACATTTTATATAACTGTAAACGTACCATTGTCAAAAAACCATTCGTAACCACTTGAACGACTAGAGGTATAATACAATAACACCTGAAACAAACACTTCAATTAAAATATAGTTATTTTTATTACACCTCAATTTATTTATTAATATCAATCTATGTCTAGTTTTTGAGTGCATGTACTAGATGTACCTATGATTATTTGAAAAAAAAAAACAAGTCCCCGCCAAGTTTCTTACCGGTTATTCTCGTGTTAGTGGTGTGGGGTTAGAACCGAAAGTAGTTTTAATTTCAGGTGTAACTTAATAATGACCAAAAGAGTTTGTCACCATTCCTGTTTGAATAAAGACATTGACTTTGAAAATCCTGTTTTCGGACCAATCCCAATATGTTTACATAAATATTTTATATAAAAGTAGTACAATAAACACGTTAACAATACGGGTTTGTAGTTTGTACAATAAAGGTGATGTTATCGCTATCACAACAATCACTAGAAGAGAGACAAAGATTTAGAAGATAGTGTTGCAAGGGACCAGAGCCTGCTACAACCTGGCTGGCAGAAAAGACATAAACATAATTTTTATGTAATAAATTATCAAAGATCAAACGGCCCGATAATTTGTGGCGGCAATAATTAAAGTCCCGCTGATTTTCTTGCCGGATTCTTCTCAGGCAGTGGTGTAGGGTTAGAACCGGAAGTAGCTTTTTTGTTTCTCTCATTCGCTATTTAGTTTAACGATTCAAAGACGCTCGTTGCTGGGCCTAATTGAATAAAGAATATTTTGATTTTGACTTTTAGTACGGTCAAATCGTACATCATTTTACCCTAAACTCGCAAATCAAGTAGTATCGCTGCATTTTTGGTATGTTGTTTAGACACCACAGGGCAGTAGTATAAAACCACATTTTGCAAGCAAAAAAAAGTTGTGCTAGCTGCGTAGTACGTGAAAAACTGCGAAATTTACGGCCATTTTTAAGAGTCTGATTTTTATTAAAATAACCTTACGTTTTTTGATATCACCTGTTATTAAACGTTTAAAGACTAATAAATTTCCAACAAGTTGAGATAACATGAATTACCGTAGGTCTTATAGTTTCAGAGATTCGAGACTTTAAAAAGTACTCCTTTTTGTAAACTAGATAAAATTTTGTGTTTTGCTAACGTTTTCGGCTTAATATCGCCTCACCTAATTATGCTTTGAAAAATATGCAATAATGACCTTATAGCGCACTTAATATCCTTTAATTCAAGGGTAAAATCAGGTCAGTGAACTTTGTAGTTGAAAGTATAAACGCTAAATTCAAAAGGCAGGAGGCCCGCTATTTAAGTTTTTCATACAAATCGCAAGTCGAGTTGCAAAGCTGCAATTTTGGTATATTATAAAGGTCTTATAGATATATACAAAAATTCATATTACAACAAAAACAAAAAAAATAATTTGGGCATAGGACGTAAGAAACGGAAAAAAATTCGGACTTTTTTTAGGTTTTGACGTTTAACTAAAAATCTATTATCTTTTTGATACTCATTGCTATGAAACTAAGAAAGAAAATTAAATTTGAAAGGATTTGAGCTACGTTACATCACCGTAAGCTATATCTATTTTGAGATACAACATTTCAAAAAGTGCCCTTTTATCAAAACAAACAAATTTTAGGTTACGTTAAAGCTACTCGTATTCACTAAATATTGGCAAAACGTTCGCGCTAAGGAAAAAAAAGGAATTGTACAGGGAGTCCGACGGCAGATTTCTAATTTTAACTTAAAATAAAAAAAATAACGGCTTAAGCTAGAAACTTTATTAATATCTCAAAACATAGATAACAAATGCGGATTTAGTTATTTAATAATAATATCGTCTAAATGTCGTCCTTCTACACGTACACAGTCCTCGAAACGGAGCCTCGTTTTTTGTATCACTCGCCCGCAGCATATCCTGCGAAATGTTGCTGATTTCACTAATGATATATTTTTTTAAATCACCTATAGACCGTGGGTTATTATTATAAACTCTGCTTTTTCGAAATTTTTGCACCCATGATCGAATCAAATTTACACTCGGCCCTTTACTTACACGACGAATATTGAAATGTAAATGTAAACAAAATTGTCGGCGTGCAATAACTAACGAATCATTAGCTTTAAAAAACGCTTCAATTGCATAAGAACGGTGGTATTCTGACCATTGAGACATGTTGAAAACAAAATCCGCAATATTCAGTAATGTATTCCCGCCAAATGTCAAAACAAAAGTTTTTTTTTTAATTTTATAATTGACTTTGAAAACAGAAATCTGCCACCGGACACCCTGTATATAATAACTATATTAAATTTTAAACAAATTGAGCCGATAACAATTACTGTAAGTCTTATAGTTGGGGGTATACGAGGCTTCAAAACATGCATTTATTTTCTTAACTTAATGAAGGGCACAATTTGAAATGTCGTATCTCTAAATCTATATAATTTAGGATAATGCAAGGTAGCTCAAATCCTTTCAAATTGAATATTCTTCCTAAGTTTTGTACCAATTAGTATCAAAAAGATAATAGTTTTTTAATGAAACGTCAAAAAGTAAAAGTCCAATATTTTTTCAGTTTTTTTCGTCCTATGCCGAAATCCCTTTTTCGTTTTTCTTGAAATATGCTTTTTTGTACGTCCTTATAGAGCCTATATAATATACTAAAATTGCAGCTTTGCAACACGACTTGCGATTTGTATGAAAAACTTAGATAGCGGGCCTACTGCCTTTTGAATTACGCGTTTTTATTTTCAATTACAAAGTTTGCTGACATGATTTTACCCTTTATCGAAAGAATATTAAGTGCGCTATAAGCTCATTATTGCATGTTTTTCGTAGCATAATTAGGTGAGGCGATATTAAGCCGAAAACCTTAGCAAAACTCAAAATAACGCTAGTTTACAAAAAAGAGTACTTTTAAGAAGTCTCGAGTCTCTGAAACTATAAGACCTACGGTAATACACGTTAGCTCAACTTGTTGGAAATTTATTAATCTTTAAACGCATTCTAACGTATAATGTCAAAAAACGTAAGGTTTTTTTAATAAAAATCAGAAACTGAAAAATGACCGTAAATTTCGCAGATTTTCACATACTACGTAACTAGCACAACTTTTTTTTGCTTGCAAAATGTGGTTTTATAGTGCTCTATGGTGTCTAAACAACATACCAAAAATGCAGCTATACTGCATGCTTTGCGAGTTTAATCTAAAGTTTGACCATACTACACAAAAATAGACTCCTGTCCCCATTGACTACAAGACTAAAGTAACCGACCTATCAAAAAAAAAACCGACCCTTTAAACTAACGAGTTCATTGATTCTAGCTCTCAGAGATCAAATATTAGGCCCTCGAAGAATTACCCAAAAAAGAAGAAACTTACCTGGAAATAAGCAAGCAAGATTAAATATTTCATGTTATCAGATGGCTGCCGTGATCCACAAAATGTATTTATAACCACTGGGAAGTAAAATTGTTTTAGTGGAAACGAATTGATTGCAAAGCAATTATCGTATCCATGGAATCAATTGCGAGGACTGCGTGAGATTCGATTGGTTTCGGGCTCAAATTACAGCATGATTTAGTACCCACAACATTGGCCGTAATCGAGCTTACAGTGGGACTAGTTTTCATATAGTTATCCCACAATTGCTAGCACAGTCACTCACAAACAAGGTATCACTGTACTGCATTGAAAAATAAAAACGCTTTTGATTAAAAAGTTTAATCACAGTCTCTTCTACCTACCTATGCACACACTTCTGCCAAAATAATTTTCACCCCACGTTAAATCAGAGATATACACTGTTAGGTGGGGATACTATTTTCACCTTTTAAAGTATATATTCCATTTCAAATATAATTAGAGTCTACGAGTAGAATGTGTCAGGACCAAGAGGACAGGAAGCTAATAGCTACCAGTATGCTTAGCACATGATTGGTATGGTCAGTATGTCGCCGCGAGATAGATTTTTCATCTTTTACTAACTATAACAATAAAAGAGGGATGAATAGGCTATCTCGCGGCGACATATTGTCGCACTAATCCTGTGCTAAGCCTACAGGATTCTTGTTAGTTACTCCAGTACCTATAGTAATAGTATCACAAATATCAGTAACTTCGTTCTAAGGAACCATGCCATTATTATTAAATCTAAAAACGAACCCATGATTCCTAAGAACAGATTTCGATATCTCTCACAGTTTGTAACTTCCCCATACAAAGTCCGGCCGGCGACGTCACTGAAGTAATGAAAAATAAAACATTATTGTTTAAAAACAATGCATTTTATTAGTTTTAGATATTATGTTTCTTAGTACCATTTATTATTTAAGAGCTGCACAACCGATATTCAAATGAAAATAACGAAATTTTCAAAAAGTGCATGTTCGATTCCTGGGCCGAGTAAGTGTTTGAATGCAGTTCTTCTTTTTACTAAAATTGATCTCATGGTTCCTAAGATAATAATATGCTATCTGTTATGGTTTCCAAAATCGCCATACTGACCCATTTGGATTGATCACCCTGTATATAAAGTCAAAGAAAGTTGTTTACCTCTAGTACCTCTACCCCTTAAATGGTTTTTTGTTCATGTATTGAAAATGACAACTAATTTTATTTACTTAGAACTTTTCCTGTAAAAGTCATTACCATACAATAATGTTTCCATAAAATGAGACAAAGTATTTTCCTAACTAGTGCGCAAAAACGAACTTCGCGCGCGTTAATTTATCTTTTTGACGCACTTGTTATGAAAAAAGTCGTCCCTTACACGTGCAAAAACTTTTTTTTAACTTGGGTGATTGTCGCCCTCGTTTCACTCGGGCTCCAACTTTCACCCTCGCCAAAAAAAAGTTTTCCCGCACTAGTTAGGAAATGTACTATTCATTTGTCATATTTTGTTTAAACCAAGATATTTTAGGGCAGAAATTATCTACCTTGATTCGTCTTCTAAATTAGAAACAATATTTTCACAATTCTGTTCAGTACTCCGTTCAAACTGAATTTGACATAATTCAAAAAGTAAATATATTCCTGACTTAAGTAACATTCACATATTGTTCAAACAATCCTACTTGAAATGGATTACCTATCGTTAGGGAAGATTGCACCAACGACGTGTAACATTACCAACAGACCTAGCCAAGATGCCACTCTGCAATCGTATGCGATAAGCGATAAGTCACGTGACCATAATAATGTATGGGAATGGTCACGTGACTTTTCGTTCGTACGCCTATCCAAGTTTCCAATCTCTGAATATTAGCCAGCAGATTGCTACAAAATTTAATAAATTTTAACAGATAAAAATTACAGAGGGTTCGGTCTGGATCTGAAAAGGTTTCCATAGGCACTGTTCTCATCGCGAGCTACTAAGCTTTTAACTGTGGGCTATAAATACGAACAAAAGATAAGCACTTCCGTGTAAATAAAAGAGACACGACGATACTCGCCCAGTTATCAGCTATCACCTCCGGGTGGATATCGTCGCTTCTCTTTTATTTACACTGGAGTGCGTATCTTTTGTTCGTGTTTATAGCCGGTAGTGCATAGCTTAGTAGCTCGCGCTGAGACCAGTGCCATACACTGGAATCATTTTTTTCATAGACAAGGAAACCTAAACGGAATCGCTATAAGAGATCACGGTAGCAGCTCCCCTGATTATGGTCAACGTTGTTTGAGGGCGGTGTGTGGCCGTTTATTATGCAGATCCTTCGAGAAGGCCTTTATCCATCAGTCGACGTCTCCGGTTGAAATGATAATGATGATGGTTTGATGCACCAGCCTTAGATGAGCTCCCGACCGATCTGGCAGGTTAACGGGCATGATAGAATGTCCGGTTTGACGCAGATACATTCGCAAATCTCGTTGGCCGGTACCACGTCTCCAGGGTTGCATTTATATTCTGTAACATGTAGAATTAAATAGCGTGTAATAGATTCGTGTATTGAGGGTGGGATTAAAAGGTGTATCGTTGTAGTTTCCATGAAATTAAAGCTGTAAAAATACGTTGTCTAGAAACTATAGACGATAATTAAGGATAAGGTCCGCCACTTATTGTACATAATATGAGGCGGAAGCAATCGGCTTGGGTACGAGTAGTAAATATATGTCGGAGACATGCTTCAGTTGGCGCAGACATGTACGACATGTCAAGTCGTTGAACGTCGGAATAATGTTATTTACATTGAGAATAGTCTTATTTGCAATGTTTACATTTAATTTGTTAAGAGTTATAAAATGTAGAAAACGATAAGCAATGTTTTGCTTGAGATGTTCTTTGCTTGGTCCATGCAGGTAGACATTAAACGTCATGTTGATATCTACCCGCCTATGAAGCAGGTAGTTTGGAGCTGACATTATAAATGGGCACTAGCGCAGTGTTCAGGGATTTCATTCTTGATTTAGACTTGGAATAAAGCATTCCTGGGTTAAGTAAATGATGCATGGACGCAAGCTTATAACTCTCCAGTCGTTTTCTATCGGTATAGTTTAAAGTGTTGTCTTGTTTTATGTGTGGACTTGTTGTGATTATTTAAAGTTTGGAAAAAGTATGACCGTCTGAGTTTCTTGCTGGTTCTTCTCACGACAGAGGTTTATCATTTGTGAACCAGTATAATAAAAGATTGTAATTTACCTTGTGTTTAATTATGTGCGTCCATGCATAGTATACACCTTTGTAAGTAGGTACGATGAGTAGGAATAAAATATTCGCCCCCCGTTCTCGGCTGTCCTTCTGACATCAGAAAGCGGGATGTTGACTAATCGCCTACAATGAGTGTTGATGGTAAATGTACCACACGTAAAGAGTGAGGTTTGAAATCATCGACAGTCGGTAAGGTTGAACTATCGTTACTTTTTTATTTGGTGTAAGGTGTACTACTTGTATCTTTTGAAGCAAAGTCTGTTTCGAGCTGACGTAATTTGAGATATCAAATTAGTTTTATTATGGAATTTCTATTGTTGCAATACGTGTGGGTAGGTACTCCACCCACTTCACATAAAAAAACAGTAATTTTAATAGTTTCAAAGAATATCAAGCCCCATACTTGTTACTTTTCTGATTTTTAGAATACTAGTAGTTCTGAAATACGGGCAGGTAACCCGTGGTTTTGTTTTGTGGTCTACCAAAAATTGATTAGAGATTTCATATGCCTGTTTTTTTAAGTTTTCTATGCGTGTGAAATTTATGTTACAGAATGTTTCGTGATGATACTGATGACTATGTTGTGGCAATGAAACGAGCTCAGAATGTTTCAATTTCAAGAACAACGCATTCATAGCAGCCAGAACTTCCGTTCAGGATGACTATGCTGTTGCGATGAAACTACCACAATTTCTTCTGAAACGTCCAGGAAATTAAAGAGAATAAAGACTCCAGGTCTTCGGGAGTTGCTTTTGGAGCAACGGATATAAAAGGACAGGTTTTGTTCCAATTGTTTTAATGCAAAATTCGAAGCATTAATTTAAAGAAATAACAGTTTGACATTTCTATTTTTAGCGTGAAGTTTTTGTGTTCTCAAAAAGTTTTATTATTTGTGAGATTAACTTGGTTGTAGTAAAGTGAAGTCCCATTATTATTTTAATACAAAGTTACCAAAAGATACCAATACCCTAACCTCAACTTTTTATTTTTGTGATCAGGTTAAGTTGAGTGCTCGCGTGCAAAATATCTCTGTCATAAAACTGATTCCGTACAATTTGATGATTACAGTTCAACATGGTGAATTGGAGCGAGCTGCCGGCCTGCAAGTTATTGCTGTCATCATGTCCCGACGGCGTGCCAGAGGCTGATGGCTGGTGTCGCTGCTGCCTACCGTGAACACGTGGTGCAGCGCGTGGTGTAGACACGTTGTCAATCCGGTGAGGAGTTCACATTTTGTTGAGCTATTTGAGCCCTGAGCTAATGTTGTTGAGTCATCGAGGGCTTCTACCCTTTCGATTCTATAGAGTTAAAACTTGAGCAAGAAATGCAACATTAAAACTAAATTAGACAGCGATAACGTAAGGTTACGCAAGTTTATTAAAGACTTTATTAAAGTTTTATTAAACGCATTGAGATCTATTTTAACAATTTCTGATATAGGATGATGATGGTGATGATGATGATGATGGTGGTGATGATGATGATGATGATGGTGATGATGATGATGATGATGGTGGTGATGATGGTGATGATGATGATGATGATAATGATGATGGTGGTGATGATGGTGGTGATGATGATGATGATGATGATGATGATGGTGGTGATGATGATGGTGGTGATGATGATGATGATGATGATGGTGGTGATGATGATGATGGTGGCTATGATGATGATGGTGGTTATGATGATGATGGTTGTTATGATCATGATGGTGGTTATGATGTTGATGATGGTTATTATGATGATGATGATGGTTATTGTGATGATGATGGTGGTTATGGTGATGATGATGATAATCATTTCTTATTATTTGGACCGTCAATTGTTTCAGTTTGACTACCTTAGTTCAATTAAAATGGTGGGTACTAGAATTAGTCATTATAGTTTGCAATCGTGGAATGAAACTATTTACATTTTTGTTGGGTTCAGTTTTCTCGGACTACATACACCATTTATCATTCGTAGTCGTAGGTGTAAAATCGGATCTATTTTTCCGTCTCAGTGCGGCCACGACTGTGAGTGGCGTGCGTTTGGTTTAATGGTGTAAGTGGTCAATGCGTTTTGATTGTCCGACAGCCATGGAGGTGGTTGTTAAGACTCTATTGCTCGGTGTAGCATCTGGAGTATTGTAACTGCTGTGAGTACTGCAACCCATTTGTTGTTTTTGTTGAAGTGAAGTGTTTCATTTTTACTATTGTAGAACTATGTCGGTTGCTAGCTAGTAAAGTAGTAAGTACATAGACAGACTTGCTAGTCTGTTTCAAATGTTAATGAAGTTGATTTTAATTCCCTTAGTTGATTAAATGAGTACCTAAAGAAAATATGATACTGAATTGCGGCATTTAATTTTGTATTAACTACTTTAAATGCGGAAAGGGTAATTGTTAAGTTTAATGAGTTCTTATGTCATTTGAGCTTTCAATGGACTGAGAGCAAGTTCGATGGATTGAGCGTGATCTAATAATCGCATCGGAAGTTCCTGAGCATGTAAAAGGTGCACGTGAACTGCTTTTTATGTGCAGTATACTCTTTGCGAGGAGTAGCACTTACGCGGATGAAATGGTTAACTTCTGATGGGTTATTGGATCCTAACAAGCCCGCGGACAAAAATTAAATCAGGTGCATGGTTATGGTGTAACCTGGTTGAGTAGCTTAAGTTTTTGTTTGAGTCGAGGGATTGACTCTTTAGTTTAAATCATTTTGACTTTTAATTGGTAAAACTGAACTTGGTTTTCAAGAAATGTAACTGAGTGATATTTGATGACGTGATGATAGATGTGAATTTTTGGTATACCGTTACGTTCTGGGGATAAAAATGAGCAAGGGTGTTAATTGCCTAAATACTGGCATGATTTTTCACATTGTCTTATCAAAATCCCAAACGTGATGACGAATGTTGTAAATCGTATGTTGGGCAAAGTAATAAGTTGGCTTCAGAGTATGCCCACAGTCAGTTTGGTGACTGTGGATGGTTTTCGTACAATCATGTGATGATTGTAGACGGTGTTCCTACGTACCTAGCTGAGGTCGTGGATGAAGTGTGCCTACAGTATTATGGTGACTGTAGATGGTATTCCTGCGTACCTCGCTGAGGTCGTAGATGAAGTGTTCCTACAGTATTAATGGTGACTGTAGATGGTATTCCTGCGTACCTTGCTAAGGTCGTGGATGATGAGTTTGCCAACAATGTTGTTGAGAGTTATAGTGTTATTGCAAACTTTACTTACTCAGGTCAGTATGTTAAACTCAGGTCAGTCAGTGACCGCGCTGAAGGTTATAGATGTGTACGTGTACTTTACTCGGATAGCGGGTGTTTTGTGACATGTTGATGACTGTAGATTGTTTTTCTGTGTACATTGCTGAGGTCATGGGCAATGAGTTTGCTTACAGTATTTCCGATAACTGTTGGTGGTATACCTGCGTACCTTGCTAAAGTGGTGGATGTGTATAGAGTCACGTTGACGATTGTAAGATGATCCTACGATGCTCTAACAGGTTATAGAAGAGGAGTGTGAAATGATCGTGTGTAAAATTGTTTCAAATTTGATTTTGTAAAATGTAACAGTAGTCATTTCTATCCCATTATGTATTGAGGTCAGAATGGGTCGACCGTACCAGAGGCTTGATCGTGGTCGTAGCCCGTTGTGTCTGCCTGTGAGTAGTCCGTGGGTACGCGGAGCGCGACAGGCTCTGGCGGAGGTCGAGTTTTAGAGACCGTAGTGTCATAGGGATGAATCGGCGATCCCTTGGGGATGCGCGTAGTGTGTGTGGTTATGTGATAACCAATAGGCCACGAATGACATTATGTTCCTCCGAAAGTTTTCTGTAATGTTTTACGTAAAATGTGGCTACGAAAGCCAGATGATACTTGTTTGCTCTAGATTTGAAATTGGTGGTAATCAATTGACCATAAGTGATCCTTAATTCAGTTGCAAAGATTAAAATTATTTTTCTTGAGTTGAGATGATTTTATGTAGACAGATAATTTGGTCAGGAGTGACCGAGTGGTAACAAAGACTACTGGTGTACGTGTTTGTTTCAGATACAAGCGAGGACGCTTGTCTTGTCAGTATGGCCGTGTCGGAGACATGCTTCAGTTGGCGCAGACATGTACGACATGTCAAGTCGTTGAACGTCGGAATAATGTTATTTACATTGAGAATAGTCTTATTTGCAATGTTTACATTTAATTTGTTAAGAGTTATAAAATGTAGAAAACGATAAGCAATGTTTTGCTTGAGATGTTCTTTGCTTGGTCCATGCAGGTAGACATTAAACGTCATGTTGATATCTACCCGCCTATGAAGCAGGTAGTTTGGAGCTGACATTATAAATGGGCACTAGCGCAGTGTTCAGGGATTTCATTCTTGATTTAGACTTGGAATAAAGCATTCCTGGGTTAAGTAAATGATGCATGGACGCAAGCTTATAACTCTCCAGTCGTTTTCTATCGGTATAGTTTAAAGTGTTGTCTTGTTTTATGTGTGGACTTGTTGTGATTATTTAAAGTTTGGAAAAAGTATGACCGTCTGAGTTTCTTGCTGGTTCTTCTCACGACAGAGGTTTATCATTTGTGAACCAGTATAATAAAAGATTGTAATTTACCTTGTGTTTAATTATGTGCGTCCATGCATAGTATACACCTTTGTAAGTAGGTACGATGAGTAGGAATAAAATATTCGCCCCCCGTTCTCGGCTGTCCTTCTGACATATAGATAATTAAATCGGTGTTGAAATTAATTATTACACACACCTTACCCAAGTCACATTACCAAGAAGAGGCTCAGTCCCAGTACCTATTTTTTCAGTTACAGTCGCTACCAGATATATCGTTGCGTCCGGAGCAATCAATAATACCTAAACACGTCTTTAATGCCATAACGATAGAGGCATATTCGAATATTTTTCATCACTCCGGACGCTACGATTTATCTGATGGCGACTTCACAAACGGCCCGACTTACAAAGCTTTGTAATCTTCCATAATCAATACGAGTCGAAATGATTCCGGTGTTAGGTTTTTAGCCAATAAAGATTATTATTCTCGATTGTAATACTTTTGGTTATACGAGAAATTACGTCCCAGATTTTTGATAGGCTTGTGTGGGGATGCAGCACGTAGAAGCCTTTGAAGAAATTTGATGCGCTAGTATTGAGATTGCTTCTTAGCGATAAGCCTGTTGCCTACCTCCAGTTAAGTCTCTACTTTCTCTGTAACTGTTCTCATTTATTGAGGTGTGCAATAAAGAGTATTTGTATTGTATTTTATTGGTACTAATTATCTCAAAAAATAACCTCAGGGCTCTTAATACTATTGCAGCAACAAGCGGCAATTACAAACGCCTGAATGCGGTCGCTGAATCGAAGTGCGAAGTTGTCAGGCAATCGGCAATGTTAGCATGCGGCGAACGACCGAGTGTAGTTGCCGCTTTACTTGCCGATACAAAAATTACGACATATGTAGCTATCTTAAAAACCCGAAATCACTTTAGATTTTTCGGTCCAAGTTATTTAGTAAACTTTACTCTTGATTTGATAACGTCAAAAATACTGGACTTGACCTTTGACCCACTTCTTACCGCGAACACCGAAGTTCGTAAATTTCGGAGATTTATCTCTGTCACTCCAACTTTTCAATTCAATTCAATTCAAATTCTTTAATGTCAATAATAACACATGTCAAATACTTACAACTACATTAAATCATATTAACAAACTTATTACACAAAAAAAAAAACATATACATTAGAAAAATTTAAAAAGCTTTTAAATAAGATTATAAAATTCATCAATACTATAAAATGCATTTTTTATTAAAAAGTCCTTAAGTTTTTTTACAAACACCTTATAAGAAGGAGCCTCTTTGATCTCCGGGCTTAAGCAATTATATATTTTAATGCCAACTACCCTCAGTGAGTGCGACGATTTTGCTAGTCGGACTAAGACTGGATTTAGATCGCGGCCCGTTTTTCTCTGATCCGGTCGACGCGTCTTATACTCACTTAAGTGCTTGTACATATACTTAGCAACCTCTAGAATGAACAGGCATGGGGTAGTTAGAATTTTCAATTTAATAAAATGCTCCTTCGCCGGGGTAAATGGCGGCACCCCTGCCAATATTTTTACGGCATTCTTTTGCATTACAAATATTCTATCTCTGTCAGCCGCTTGTCCCCAGAGCCCAATTCCATAAGATATCATGGAATTTATGTAAGCGTAGTATGCCGTATGATGATTTTGACGCGAGAGTGCAGGGGCAAGCCTACACAGTGCAAAAGAGGCTTGGGCCAACCTAGCGGTGAGTAAATCAATATGTATATCCCATTTTAAGCCAGCATCAAATTCAAAGCCCAAAAACCTTGCATTTTGCACTTGGGGAACAATTGTTTTATTGATAACTATGTCAAGAGGCGTAGGGTATTGTCCTTTTAACCTGAAATGAATGATGAATGTTTTACTAAGATTAATGTCAAAACCGTTAACTTCAAACCAACGTGTTAATTTTAATAACATGTTTGTAACGTTTTCCTTAAGGTGAGTAAATGAAGTGCAGTGCACAACAGCACACCCATCATCTGCAAACATCACAAAATCACCATCAAGGAACAAATTGATGAGGTCATTAACCATTACCAGGAAGAGGAAATTCCCAAGGGCCGAACCCTGAGGAACGAAACAATCATCAAGGGTCCGCGTTTCCGACTTAGTTGTCCCCCCATCAACGGACACAACTTGTTCCCTGCTCTTTAAAAATGACTCGATAAAAGCTAATAAACTACCCTGTACGCCATAGTTTTGCAATTTTATTAAAAGCAATTTGTGATCCACTGAGTCAAAGGCACGTGATAGATCGCAGAAGATGGCAGCTGCCATTTCCTTCTGGTCTAGATACTCAAGGATACGCTGATGGACCGCATGCGCAGCATCCACCGTAGATCTGCCCTGGCGGTATGCATATTGGTGATTGTGAAGCAACTTATTCCCTTCAAAATAGTTGATTAACCTATTACACAAGCCCAGCTCGACGACTTTAGATAGAGCCGGTACCAACGATATGGGACGAAAGTTTTTAATTTCCCCCTTAGATCCCTTGCCTTTATAAACTGGAGTAACTTTTACTATTTTTAACGAATCAGGGTAGTCTCCCATAATAGTACATTGATTTAGGAGCGCACAAAAGATGTCTATAACCGTATTAGGGAGTTTTTTAATAAGGTCGGCCGACATATCATAGTAATCAGTTGAATGCTTTGATTTTATAGCCCTTAACAATTGCTTAATTTCACCAATCATAAATAGGACAGTGTCCACACTTGACACCACCGTCCTAGTCAACGAAGGCGTCATTAGAGAGACAGAGAAAAATCCACGATATTTGCGAACATCGATGTTCGCGGTAGCAGGCCAGTGTTATTAACATTGAGTGAGTGCCAAGAAGTCTTGCTTGAATACACAACCATCCTTTACTTTTGTCGAATTAAGGGTTGCAAAGACGAGTCGCCATTATACAGGATAAAACATGTCAAAAATATAAACCCAAAAAAATACAAAAAATAAATAAATTTCTTGTAAATTTTTAAGTAACTTGTTCGGCATTTAATGGTTAGTTGTTTATAGGGTTAGAAAAACGTATTACTGTTCACGACTCATCACGTTTCACCCTGTGTTCTAAATAGATTAAATTAGACACTTACCGCTAAAATGACTTTGTACGCCTATCACATAATCATTGTACATGGAGGGGTCCATTTGCTCAGACATAGCACCAAGTGGTCGACATTCAAATGGTGAACACAACATTATAGATTTCTCATAGATACATGTACACATTTGACAACCAAATTCATCTTCAATTCTCACATATTTTTTGTATAGGCATTGATTAGCCATTCCTAAAAAACAAAGTCATTACAAACATATTTTTACCCACCTCATGTTGCGGATTTTAATATACAGCCATTAATTTACCTTTACGTTTATTTCTCCTTGCCACATTTTCCTCTTTTTGATTAGTTATTTCTCTTTCATGTTGATTATCCAAATCATCATCATTATAGGGTGTCACTGCTTCAGTTGTGACATTTTCATCTGGAATTTTTATGCTGTAGACCGGCTTTGTAATCTCTTCATATATTTCTCCTTTAGGCATTATCGAAGTAGATTCCACTCCATAATAATCATAATTAGCATAATTTTCTGTATTGGGATCGAATACATTACCATTATTGCTACCAGTGATATCATTTGAAGGCATGTAAGTTGCTAATTCTTCATTTTGTGTACCAACTAGGAAAAACCAACGTGTTAGTATTTTCCAATAGTAAATATCGAAAAAGATTAATGTATTTGTTTTGTTATATATCTTTATAAGGTTTTATATTCTATTGTTATTAAGTTTATAGGGTTCAATAAAAAATATGATGAAAAAAACTTTTAGCTCAATCTATTAGGGGAGACCTAGGAGATTTGTGACAAAGGTGAGTTGTAGTGTAGTTACGTAACTACGACGTCGGCGTGGAAAACATGTGAAAAAACAGTTTTTATGAAATAAAACTATGAAAACGGATAAACTAGCGTATAGTAACTAATTTTAACTTTATCCCAAGGTTTAAATACTTTACAGGGTTAGTGGTCTGCGGATGACTGACAATGGAGGAAATTTGATAAATCTACCTTCATCTAAATAAGAAAGATAAGTACAAAACTACCAACCAAGAAAAAATATACTAAACCACAGACAATAAATTTTAAGGGTGGATGTACATACAAAATTTGCAAATTAAGCTAGTTATTCATTACAAATATTTTCAGAATGAAGACAAGATACAAAATAAATAATCTACGCCGGTTCTATCCCTACGCCTCTGACTGAGAAGTATTTCCTTCCTTTGTATGATTTTATTGTTAGGAAGGTATCCCAATATTGGGGCCGGCAAGAAACTCAGCGGGACAACTCTTTTCAAAATACATTTGTAGTACATCTTAAGATCATCATGCATTAAAACCGAAACATACAATTTTGATTCATAAGGAAATTTAAAGTAATTTTGAAAATTGGGGGATTGGTTATCACCGTCAAAACACATCAGCCTCACGGTTTATGTCTAGACTGTTCCTTTATCAGATAAACTACTGTTATATCATAATTCATCAATAACTTTTTACCTCCTAATAATGTTCCGGGTTGACCCGGAAAAGCCGCATTGATGAACTGCAACAAAGTAAATAGGTACTGAATTTAAACTTTCGTGAGACGTAATAAATATAATTAAACTCGCGAGTCGCGAGGTGTGAATGCAGGCTCAGTGCTTGATAATGGAGACCTCGAAACATGTCGCGCGTAATAGTTCGAAACGAGTGACGATAAATTAAAAAGGACTAAAGGGAGTGCTTTAAATCGACACGAGTTACGAATTGCCTTTCCGTAAGTATAGGGATCCCTTTCTTTCCCATATATTTGTTAATCCGAATTTCGTTAGTCAGAAATTGATATCCATATAATTTACTGATATAAGCATCAATGGTCATAATTTTTGTTAAGTATAACGATTAATAGATCTAACATTACTAACCTATAACATTACATACTCTAATTACAAAAGGTATAAAATTGCTGACTATAAGATTCAAAGGTCTATCTATCATTTTTTAGAAATATTTTAAGTCATACATTTGAACCTACTAATGGTTCTTACTCATAATATTGTTTTCATAACTAACCGAATTTCATCCAAAAAATTGAATATTAAATACGAAATTTATAACTTTCCTTAATTTAAATTAATGGACTATGATGCAATTTAGGAAACTTCCTTACCTATTCGACTCTAAGGCAGGTCAGTGGTAGGTACGACGACGAGCGAAGCGAGGAGGAGTGTTAGGTTGAACTGTGACCTTACAGCGCGCGAGCCGAGCGAGCGAAGCGAGCGTGCCGCCGCAGCGGCCGGCGAAGCGCCAGGACCGACTTTTAAAATAATACTCTTACTATTTACTTACTAACTAAGTTTATTACCAGGTTTACTTACTAAATTTATAAGGTGGTGTAAAAAATATATATTTCTAGCAACATCATTACATTGACATAATTACGCGACAACAAATAATTACAACTTGCGAATATAGACGTTGCAACTGTTATAATAAGGAAGGTTATTGCTTTTAACATTCTGGGAATGATGCTATATGGATTCTAAAAGTTATGGGCATCGACTTTTATGACTAACAATAATTATGACCTACATAAAACTGACCACCGATTTATAATATAAATTTTTATGACTTATGACAATATGACTAAAAAAAATTCGGACCTACAACGTTATTCGCTTCAAAAATCGAACTTCAAACTTTATGGGAACCAATAGAGACTCGTAAGTATATCGTACGACGCTTTTCGGTACAGATGGTCCTCCGAGGTTTTCACCTGATAAAAAATGAGTAGGAACTGAAAAAAAAAATTAAAGTATTTAGGTTAAGTACTTTTTCACGGATCGTTAATTATGTAAAGGTATTGGTTTGCTACCGTCATGGTACCTTTACATTTTTTTACTGCTGGATTTTAAAAAGTTTTGAAAATTAATATAATTAAATGGTTAACTCACTTTAGTCACTACGCGCGACATGTTTCGGAGAGCCTAGGTCTCCATTATCACGCACTGGGCCCGCGTTCACACGTCAAACGCCACGACTCACTTGCGGATTTAGTAATATTTATACACTCCCGGTCAATTAACTGCAATTGTATGCAACTGTTCATAATTAGGCATTATGAACCAGTCACATAAAATACTATTATTAGGTCGTATTGACGCTTGCCTGAATTTTTCATTGAATCCAAAAAAACATTGAAATTAACGTTAGATTGGTTTATAGAAACAGCACCACACATGTTAATACGGATTTTTAATCATGAGTTCCTATTTTCTTTATATTTACGGAGTCATCTGACGATAAAGTTTAATGTTTCTTGGATTAAGTGAAAAGTACATAAATTACAACACATCCAGATGTTACAAATGGTTCCATTTGTGCTACAAATACATTTTTTAAATATTTACAATCAGTATGTACCCGTATTCATTAACCGCGACTGTATAAGGTGGAAGTACTAGTACCCGATGCTGTACCAATACTCGTCATCATAGCTTGAGTTGCCATCGATAAGATAAAATCAACTATTACTGCATTTAAACGATGATAAATGTATGTGCCTTTAATGCTTCATATCCCAACTTTGAAATAATTAGCTTATATCTAAATTATTTGCATAATTTTAAGACAGGCTGACATTTATTAGGACAACGTGTTAATATTTTCAATGTCCTAATATGTGACATTCAAACTTGTACTGAGGTGCCATCTATTAGGACTGTCGGCAAAAGCACCTCACACTTACTCGTACAATGGAGTTGACTAAGAAAATTTGCAATTTTGAGAAATTTTGATATTGTCACCCTACAAAATAACTACTATTTAACAAAACTTACAAACTCCTCTCCCAAAACACATGACAATACTTTATGTAAATTTATATATGAGCGAAATATCGTGATTCAAATAAATATTCTCTGTTAACATACTACGTATTGGTACTTCCACCTTATTATGTCTCACAAAAGGTTTAAATTTAATTAGTTCTGCAAATGCACAGGTCAAGAACTTACACTAAAATAAAATATTTTAAAAATAAAAATAAAACCGCCTTCAAAAATTCGCCTGAACTAAAAAGTTAAAAATAATTTTGGTTCCTACTTCTTAGGATTTCCTACCCAAACCTTTAAACCTTTTACCCTATTCATTGAAATAAAACATTATGGCTAGGTACCCTACAGATTTCTTAGAAGTCGGTGCCAAGCCGAATACGTTCATAGGTATATATTAGATAGAGCTTTGTAACTTACTGTTACTCCGATTACGCTTTTATCAACAGAATGGTCTGCCTCAGTCATTTTCATGAAAGCATAACCGGAGTGACAGTATATTACAAAGCTCTATCAAATACATGTAAGTACTCACAAAGTGAACATATTTGGCTTGGCACCGACTTCTAAGAAATCTGTAGGGTACCTAGCCATAATGTTTTATTTCAATGAATAGGGTAAAAGGTTTAAAGGTTTGGGTAGGAAATCCTAAGAAGTAGGAACCAAAATTATTTTTAACTTTTTAGTTCAGGCGAATTTTGGAAGGCGGTTTTATTTTTATTTTTAAAATATTTTATTTTTTGCTTTTTAGTAGTGTAAATATAAAATCGTTATTCAGTATGCTCTAAATACTTATAATTAGAATGTACTGCACTGTAGTAGGCCATAAAACCTGAACTGGCGAACTTATATGAATACAAAAACAATTTCAAAGGTAACAGACTTAGCATGCCAATATTATTTAAAGAATCACTAACCGCTAACCGACATGTCATAAATACTAAGCAAACACTTGAATAGATCTCGAAAATGTATGACTTTTGTTATATATACAAAGAATGATCCTCCAACCCCTAATCGTTAAGGAGTTATTCCTTTCCTCATCAGCTCACCAACATGAGACTATGACCACCTAAAGGCAAATACTCGAATAGCCTCCAAAATATATGAAATATGTTATATTTAAAGAATTATCCCCCAACTCCTAATCTCCAAGGAGTTGTACCTTACATCATCAGCTCACCAACATGAAAGGATGACCACCTAAAGGCAAATACTCAAATAGCTTCCAAAATACATGAAATATGTTATACTTAAAGAATTATCCCCCAACTCCTAATTGCTAAAGAGTTGTACCTTCCATCATCAGATCACCAACTTAAGATGTTCATGACTAGATGCAAATACTTGATTAGTCTTCGAAAATAAATGAAAAATGTCATGTGTGCCTACAACATTTGAAGAGTTCCCTCGATTTCTCCAGGATCCCATCATCAGATCTGGATTCGGTGACAATGGGACCAACTAGAAGGTATACCCTTTCAAACAAAAAAAGAATATTTGAAATCGGTCCACGCGTCTTCGAGTAATCGGGGAACATACATAAAAAAAAAAAAAAAAAGATTTCGACGAATTGTTAACCTCCTCCTTTTTGAAGTCGGTTAAAAAGAAAAACAAATGCAGTATTTCATTTTGGTAAGATCTTGCAGTGGATTTGAAATTATAGTGCTTCCGTACTGAGACGAATTGAGCCAATGATTACAATTATCATTTTGTTGATATCTCATATTCATTTCTCGATGCTCAAATTGAGTAGAGGTAAGGTTCTGGTCTTGTTTTGTGTCTCATAGTTATACAGGATTAAGCGATTGGGCGTTCCGTACATAATAAAATGAAGTGAATGGGTAGTATTTGTTGTATACACCGCGTTTGGCGTTCTACAATATACATTTAAAAAAAATAACCTAGGGTGCCGCCGGCAACGGGGCGAGCCCAAGCTGCCGGTGGTTAAGGTACCAGAGAGAGGAACCGACGGACTACCCGCACCGTTTCCAAACCTACTGCATCTGACCCTTGATCCAGCCATCTAGCGAGTCTCTTAAGGTGTTGGTCTAGAGTCTTCGCTATTAAACCGTTAGCTGTAACAACTATCGGGACTATGATCGGCAAGTCAACAACCCACATGGCAGTTATCTCGTGGGCCAAGCCTGGTATTAATATTGTCACATCCTCATTTCATATTTGTTTGGTGTAGAATGTAAGTGGCATTTACATATATCAATACAATAAGATAAACGATTGGACAGCGGCTGGTTTGAGACGCAACCTGTGTTGATACCCTAGCACTATCTCATCTCCGCGGCACTTCAGTAAAGGCTGGCACAGCTGCCAACTCAGCAGAGCTGCTCAAGCGGCGCAAATATGCAACCATAGGCAATGGTTTCATATTCACAGTGCCTTGGTGTTTAACTGTAATGCTGTGTAACTTATTTGAATAATAAATAAATAAATAATATTTGAGCCGTTTGCAGTGGAGACCTTAGGACCGTGGGGGGATCTTCAAAGAGGTGAGGAAGAAGCTATAAGGCTGGTTCATATCATCGTTCACAGCGGATGAGCATTTCCATTCAACGTGACAATGCTGCCAGCCTTCTACTACCTATAATAACAAAATATTTTTTTAGTATTTAGCCAAAAAATAAGCAGTACTCTTAATTTGGTAAATGACTAGGTCTATGTGACTAGATTTTTTATAATTACAATAAAACCTACCTACATTAATTAAATTGTCAAATTTCTATGATTTTAAGTATAAAATCTGTATCCGGCAGCTAAAACATCAATCCTTTTAAAAAAATGTGTGAGGTAAACTTAAATTGCCTACTTTTTGGTAAGATATGACATAGGAAACTTTCCTTACAAAACTGTACATTTGAGTATTTTTTTATAAGTTGGCAACATTGACGTACAAGACGTCAGTGTAAGCGGGTCGCGTTCTGAATGTAAAAATATACTATCTGGTTTTTGTAAAATATGATAAGATTTTGCATTAGGTTTTTATGAAATTTATACTAAAAATCTAATTTATTATCTTGAATAAATGAAATAATCTGGTGTATATTCATGGTGTCCCTCAAAAAATAATCTGCGAATCATAGCCATACAAGCGTTTGACGTCCCATGGTTTTGAACGTTTCACGGTTCATCTGTCAATTTACTTCCCTCACAAGTGATTAAAATGCAACTTTCCTCACTGAAATTAGTGAGGGAAGTAGGTGTTTCCGAGCTAGTGAGGGGAAAATGTAATTATTATCTAGTAATGCTTAAACCAATGACAGTTTTTCCGCTGATTTCTAACACTTAAGCCGTATGAAACTTAATCTCCAATCAATTAGCTATCAAATCAAGTATGACATCAACTTATAATTACGTTTATAATTATAAAACATACGTGTCAAGCAATAAGGAAAGCTAATTTAATTACCTTCCCACAGAGTTCAAAATGTTCTGTAGATCTATAAATTAATTAAAAACGTGGCTATTTAATTTGACAATTAGCAAACAGTCCCAATTTATTGATTTATAAGCTTTATACAGTAATTAGGAATAGTTTTTAAGTACTCAACATTTGTTAATAGTTAAAACTAGCTTACATAAATAGTATAGAGGAGCTTCGTCTGCCAACAAACCATGCTGCGGTTTGGTAGAAGAAATTATGTAATCTTATTTTTAAGCATTTTATCTGAATAATCGTTATTATTATTATTATTATTCTCTTTATTTAACTTTTCTCTTAGCTTAGGGTTTTTATAAAATGAATATAAACTTAAAATACAATACAACATACAAAAACAATACAAAATATAAACACTTTATAAAAAAACCTAAACTAGGTGCCGCCGGCAACGGCATGAAAAAGATATACCTTAATTTCCTAAAGATATTTCTGGCACCCTAGTGAAAAGGGGTATAAATCGAAATTTGTCACTTTACACGAGAGCCATAAAACGATTGGCGAAATAAATTACTGTGTCGAAATGGCTAAAAAATTAGAATAACTTTAAATGTACTTTGAGTAAATACAATGCGCTCTTTCACATGCCGTCATTGGTTTATGGCTAAAATCAATAGTTTAAAAAAATTTTACTTGTACTCGCTGAAATAAATGCTATTTAGAAATATAACCAAATTAGTACCTCTTTTCACATATATTGTTTGGACATTAGTGAAAACGGGTATACGTTTAACTTATTTTATAATAACTATTTTTGAGATGTACTTTTACCAAAAAATTTTAGCTAAGTTTGTTTGCGAAATTAATTTTAATGGCATAGCATATACGTTTACAATATAATCCCAAAAAAACCGACTTATACCATTGTGCACGAAATGTTAGTAACGTGTAAAAGGGAATATCAAGATTTATATTAATCATTTTATTCAATTGTACCCAAATTCTATGAAATAAGTTACAATAAAAATATTTCTTTTTTCCATTTTTTATTAGATATTATTTCTTTGAATTAGAAAAATATTAATTCTTTTCAACAGCCAAAACACAACGTATCATAAAATGAAATGTTTTTAAATTTCATAGTGCCTATATTTTAAAGACAAACGGGTCTTAATCGCGTAAACTTACGTTTAATTATATCCTGACGTTTCGGGCATGACGTTACACCCGTGGTCGCAGGCAGACAGGCACGGGTGTAACGTCATGCCCGAAACGTCAGGATATAATTAAACGTAAGTTTACGCGATTAAGACCCGTTTGTCTTTAAAATATGAGTGATAATTCATAGTGCCTTCCAAAAAATACCATAATGTAGCATTTATTTATTATTATCACAATCGTGTCATAATCATTTTTTTCTCATGCCTTATTTTGTTAACACGGTAGGTACTCGACAAAAAACCTACATGAGACTTTTTTGTCGACTGTACATTACGATAGGCTATAGACAATAGTTTTTTTTTTAAATAAAATATAGATTTTCAATAGTATGTTAAGTATTGTTATTTTAGGTGACTCGATATGATACAAAATTGGCATTCAGGCGTGACGGAACGTACCTACTTAGCTGCGCGCACGACATCCAGGGCATAAAGTCATAATTCGGACAGCAGCAGCAGGACTATTTGTATAGTTCGGGAAATATTATTTGACCGACTCTTATCTTACTTACGACATTTTGTTTTGCATCATTAACAATAGAAAAGTACTACACTGCTGATTGTCCAGTAAGTGTCAACGCAAATCAAAAGGTCGTCAGTAAGATAACAGTCGGTCAAACAATACTTCCCGAACTATACAAATAGTCCTGCTGTCCTTGTAGATCAATAATTAATTTTGGCTTTGTATTACTTTGTCTTTGTGGTACAATAAAGAGTATTTATTATTATTTATTATTATTAATTATACATTAACTTTATTAATTTCGTTAGTAGACAATAAAAAAAAATATTGTGATAATATTGTTTTAATTATGTTAGCATTCGTAAAAAGTGGCCAGGCATGGTTTCCGGGTGGCTGTTTTGAAATTGTTCTAATCACATGTTTTTGGAGTAATATAGACAACCATAGAACAGCAGCAAATACTCGTATAAGGCTATATCGCGCTTTCTATATTACCTAGATCATTAAGTAAAATTGTTACTACAATTTAAAAAAAAGTATTTGCGTTAGGTCATTTAAAACTGTCAACTCCAACCAATATTACTAACATAGGTTTTAACAAATAAGCAGCAGAATTTAACAGTTTGAATTTGAAAAAAAAAATACAATCATACTTTTAAAAAATCATTAACCACTAAGTAAATTAAATATTAAAAATTAACACTATTTTAAACATTGTGTATGTATAACGAAATTTAGTGTAAAAGGGTACAACTTAGTACAAATCCGTCAATTTACTGGTGTTAAATGTTAAGTAATACTTTTTAATTTAGTGCAAACGGATATAATTCCCGCAAATGGATTGTATCACATCGAATTTCCACCGTCGACATGTAAAAAACTGTAATTCTAAGTGATTAAAGTCGACTTGTACCCGTAACGACATAATTTTATTCGTGAATATGGATTTATGTCGAATTGTATCTCAAAAAATGTTTTTATTGTTCGTGTAAAGTGATTTAAATACCCATGGATCCTCATTATCCGAGTGACCATCAAGAGAATATGAGTAGTTATAGCGTTACACACAACAAAAATCCAAACGAGTAAAACTTAGCTACACTAATACCTTTTGTAACTTTACAACGATATGCTTTTTTTGTTAGTAAGAATTTATTTCAACTTACACCTGACACTGCATGGTCATTTGTGCTAGTTATACCATATTACACGACCGTAACTCTATCAATTTACGTGATATCTTAAATCCTTTTACACCAACAGATGCCATTTATTTTAAGAAATTTTTTGGTTTTCTTAACTCAATTTGGCCAAAATTCGACTTATACCCCTTTTCACTAAGGTGCCAGATTTATGTAAACAGGTTCCCTAGATCCGATGTAATCGCCATTAAAATATTCACCCGTATCACATACACACGCTGTATAATGACGCTGCTGCCCATCGTTAATCTTTTATAAAATAATGGTCAGTGACACTTCAGTCAAAGAAAAATAAAGTGTGCACAAAAATGTTCAAAAATATGGCCCAGTTAACTCTAATTCTGTGTAATAAGAACGTCGTAACATATTTATGAGCGGATTCTTTCGATACTTCTTTTTGCACTTGACTGTTCAAGGATAGGGTTAGATGGCATATCATCACTACATAATATAAAATAAAGTCGCTTTTTCTGTCCCTATGTCCCTTTGTACGCTTAAATCTTTAAAAATACGCAACGGATTTTTTAATAGGTAGAGTAATTCAAGGTTTTTATGTAGGTATAGTACCCGTGCGCACTGCGCAGCCGGGGCGGGTCGCTAGTACCAAATAAAGAAATTCGAATTTATCAACGCTGGAGCCAGGATTTGAACCTACATACACGATCTTCCCCAATAGATGATCTTATCTAGCCTCCGTAGCCTAGTTGGTGACCCTGCCTACAAAACCGGAGGTCCCGGGTTCGATCCCGGCGAGGGTATTATTTTTGTATTTATTTATCACAAATATTTATTCCTTAGCCGTGGCTATCTATGTATTTAAGTATCTATATGTATCTATCTATCTATTATAGATATCGTCGCTTGGTACCCACATCACAAACCTTAATTGAGGTTACCGTGGGACTAGGTCGATTTGTGTAAGATATCTATTTATTTATCCGGACAGATAATCTTACGACATGAGGTTATTAACTAACTGGCGCTTAACCCTTAAATGCATGACCTTGACAAAAATGTATTCAAATTTGAATTCTGACATGCTGTCAATAGACTCCAGAACATATAAATATATTACTATGCATTTAAGGGTTAAACGCTACTTACATTTTCTTTACATCACTTAATTGATTAATTGGCATTTTATTGTTTTCTAATTAATTTTGAAATTATTCAAGTAATTGATTATTTACTGTGAAAACTTAATTAACTTTAGAATGTGTATTTACATAAGTGAAATGTGCGTTTAGTTATTTCTTAGTGTAGGGTTTGTTTGTTACCATGCGTGTCGCGTTATGCTTTGGTCTCCTGGTTCTTGCGCAAGCGCGGTTTGACCCCAGTCCAACAGTAAATATCTTCATATTGTTCTATAAACTATCTTTAAAATTGAAATGTACATAATTATCAACCTCTATAGCCTTGTTAGTGACCCTGCTTACGAAGCTGGAGGTTCCGGGTTTGAATCGCGACGAGGGCATTATTTCTGTTCCATGGCTGTTTATGTATTTAAGTACCTATCTATACTCGTATGTATCCATCTTTTATATCGTCGCTTGGTACCCACATTACAAACCTCAATGAACTTATCGTGGGACTAGGTGAATTGTGAAAGAATGTCCCTGAATATTTATTGATTTATTTAATAATAGTGATAATATGCTAGTGGTAATAACACACCATTCTTATATCCTAGGATGTGCTATGACGAACAGAAGTAGTCTTATTCACTTATTCATTATTGTCTAAGAATCCACAGTCGATAACCTAATCAATAATTCAAATTATCTATGCAAACTTTACAATAATTAACCACAAATTAATTAATCTTTCATTGTTTTACTTTACAGAGGAGGGTAAGAATTTAAGTTTTTTTAAACAATATGGATTTTTGGCCGTGTGGTGACGGCAGTAAGAATACATTTGTCACCACCCCAACTCCTCCTGTGGGTGTCGTAAGAGTCGACTAAAGGATAGAAGTGTCACTGACCATTTTTTGATAACGATTGATGATGGGCAGCAGCGTCATCATAGTGGACACATTACTGCGATCGCCAATCCGCTTGCTCAGCGTGGCGATTATGGGCATTTACCTCCTAATGCGTCTATACGCATAGTTAATAGGAGAGGCCTACGTCCAGCACTGGACTATCATAGGCTGATGATGTGATGTGATGTGATGGATTTTTCAGATTCTGTTTTCCATGAAAGTGTTTAGCTCGCTGCTTCAAGCTTCAGACTCGGACATGCAATAGAGTTAATTTCTTCCTATTACTGCAAATACAAGCTATCAATACAAAAGGTTTCGGCAGACTCTATTTACAGGGTGAACGATATGAGAGCAATTCTTTTTATTTTTGCCACTAAAATGAAATATGAAATTTTAGGTAAATTTTATACTATTTCTACTCAGAATCACAAGCCGATTCCTTTCCGTCGAAAAAAAAGTGTCCCATGATTTTTTTCCCTATTGTGTTACTATTTTCCATACACCTTCTATGGCGGTAACACAAGAGGATATTCGAAATATGTATGAAATTTTTGGGACAGTTTTTTTTTCGCCGGAAATGGAATCAGCTCGTGATTCTGAGCAGAAATAGTATAAAATTTACCCAAATTTTCATATTTCATTTTAGTGGCAAAAATAAAAAGAATTGCTCGTTAGTGTTACTCGTACCAATTTCAAAGAACTGCGATTTTTAGTTACAACAATTTATTACTATAAGTAAGAAAAAACAAGAGAAAAATTTTACATTTTGTGATTTTATTTACTTTTAGTCAATATTGACTATGGTGTTCAAGTGGTAATAAAATATTTACTCGCAGCACGTTTGTGATCCAGTGGTAGTGGTATGTGCCAGTGAAATACGATCGCTTTCTTCATTGCATTTATACTAGCATGTTTAATTGCTCTCTCCTTTCTCTTCAAAATAGACCAGATAAAAAATCCGAAACTCACTGCACTGGAATAATTTTATTTATTTATTTTATTTATTTATTAAAACAAAGTTTACATGACATTACAGTAGAACACCAATGCGTCATAAAACTAAAATTATACAATTAAAAAAAAATAGAATACAGATACAAAATAGAATATAAAAATAAAAAAACACATTCATTAGATTTAATGACACGTGAAATTCGGTTTTCAGCAATTTTTGATTCTTACGAGCTTTATAAGCCGAAGCTCAGTCTCGTTCTTATGATTGCGGTCTACAACTCAAATGTTTGCGTGCCTTTAATGCGATGTCCAAAACATATTTCCGATAGTAAGCCGCTATTACTTTGACACCAGACTTAATAAAATCTACTCGGTAACACTTCATATCGTTCACCCTGTAATTATCGTGATACTGATTATAGTACATTGTGTATTTAGGGCGGTAAGTAAGAATTTGCGAACGAGTGTGAAAGTAAAGCCCAAGCCGAAGGCGCGGGCTTTACTTCACACGAGTTCATAATTCTTGTACCGCCCGTGGTACACACAATGTTTTTCATCACACCTGTGATGCAAAAAAGTAAATAAAACAATATATTTTCACAAAACTACTCTAAAATGGTCTAAATCAGGGATGACTTAATTTCATCATTTTCATAAAAGAAATCTCGGCGCGGCGCGCGGCGTGCGCCGGACCGCGCTAGTGCGACGTAATGTTGTATGAAAATCCTTAACGGCCTACTAGGACGTAATGACGCACCTACGGCGCGCATCACCGCAGCGTATTGGCGCACTTACCGAACAGGTGTGATGAAAATTAAATTCATTATTAGGTATCGAATAACATAATACGTGCACATATCTAGTATTAGCAGTAATGGGACGATTTATTGGTTTAATCATAAAACTGCAATACACAATGATACCAGTACAGTGCTGGTTGAAAAATATTAAAGGTGAATAAATATGGTGAATCTTTTTCACCAAGATACTTGGAATAGTTGTTTTTACTTTTACAAAAACGTATCCACCAAACGCGTGTTCAAGAAACATTTCTCTGTATAAAAAAATCCTTTTCATATCAAACATATTTGTGACTACTGAAACGATTTTAACTCATGGTGTTTTTTTTTGTCAACTTGTGTGTCTTATACATATACGCCTAATTGTATACTTAGTTGCAAAGCGTGTTATTTTGAAATACTTGTTTTAGATAAGTATCGATTTATGAAATCACCTAAAACGAAGAATGAACATCTTTATCATTTGTCTAGGAAATATCAGACGCCGTAATATTACCGGATGGATCAAAAAGGATCCCCAGCCTCCGTAGCCTAGCTGATAGTGACCCTGCCGACGAAGCTGGAGGCTCCGGGTTCGAATCCCGGCGAGGTCATTGTTTGTGTATTTATTTATCACAAATATTTCTTTCTTGGTCATGGCTGTCTATGTATGTAAGTATCTATTAGTACCTATCTATAATGTATATCGTCGCCACTAGGTACTAACCCACATCATAAGCCTTAATTGAGCTTACCGTAGGACTAGGATGATTTGTGTAAGATGTCCCAAGATATCTATCTATCTATTAATAATTCACATCAAACTTTTATCTGTTAGTATTAAAAAGCATCTAAATAGTGTAAGTAAATTATTTTCTTTAACAATGTGATAATTCTTTAGGACGGAACACACTTCGAAGGATTGCCGGATGGACTATCGAAAAAAACTCACATCAAACTTTTGCTTAGTGGTATTGAAAAAAAAAATCTACACCGTAAGTGATTTTTTTTTGATTATTTGTTTTATATGTTTATTTTCAAAACTACACTTTATGTACATAGATTAAATCTAACTAATCTACTTAACCTATCCTTTATCTAAGATTGGCCCTTGTGGCATTGTACCAAGGATGTAAGGGAATTGTTTTTTTTTATAATGTGACAAATTTCAGCATTCTGTATTGGAACTTCCAATTGGCTATGT